>JAQFXM010001867.1:0-28571 GCA_034693345.1 Entomobrya multifasciata
GTGTTCATCACTGTCATTTGTCGCAATATTATCATCGCAGCGGCGTCATTATGGTCGCTATTACAGCGGGTTTATTTTCTGTTCACTTGTTCAATTGAATAGAAAGCCATTCTCATATATTACGTTAGTGACTTAAGCCAAGTTGCTGTTCCTTGAACCTCATTATTATCCATTTTCCATCTCAATGATAAACTAGAAACAAGGCAGTCTTGTCAAATACATAGGTATACGTATACAATGGTACTTTTTCTTTCGTCTTCTTCATTCTTATATACTTCTCAAGATGATAATCGTTAAAGGTAGTTTCCTAGTTAGTAGTTTTTTTTACCTGATTGACTTGAAAGTTGAAAGAATGACTTTATTATTTTCTCTTTCGATTTAGAAAATGAAAACAAGTTGTTAGTATTACAATAACAATGCAAACACTTTATTTTACCTCACACAAACACTTTCTTTAAAAACATTTTATTATTATAAAACATTTATCCAACAATGAAGTTGTAATAATGTAACAATGCGCAATATTATTGGGCGCCATGGTATGATTTCGAAAACTGATGTGGAATTACTTTATGTGAACATTGCATAGAAAAAAATTATGTAGATCAATTGAGTATTGAGTTGGCCTCAGACATATTTTGCATTTTAAATCGTCACAGACACAGTAAATCAGGACAACGGTTCCACATAACTTTACAGAAAAAACAGAATTTAAATAAAAACCACACGGTTGTGTTTGAATAGCCACAGGAGCTAACAGCATTTTTGTGTGAATAAAGTGATCTTCAATTGTTTTTAAAGAGAAGCTGGCATCGTATTCAAAAAAGAAAGGTCTCAATCCATATTTTCCCTTATTCATGAGCAATTTTTGATAGCAATTGAACATGAATGAATTCCAATACTCTATTATACTGATAAGCATGCTCATTAAGGTAAGAAGACAGCAGAAACACTGAAAACAAAAAAAAACTTGAGTAATATGGCCCCAGCCCTGTCAAAATATTTACTTTGGATAAACGATGATTTTCTTCATATGTTCATATGTTTTTTTTTTAACAAAAGGGCTCTCATGTCAAGTATGTATTTTTAACCCTTTCTTGTTTACTTAACCAACTTAGAATGAATAGGCATTGATATGAGATGAGGATGAGTTGCTCTCTCACCAAAATTGGAACACTTTACTCAACGAACTTCAAAAAAATTAGGACAATGGAAAGAAGTGATTGGAAGATAACCAAATAAAAAGGATAAGTAAAACAAAAGCACTTATCTTTGCGATGGTGGTGATGCTGGTAGTGTGAAGGGCTACTCCCACCCCCGTGTTTCAATTGTTGGAAAAAATTGAGAACAAAGTTTACTTTTTATTGGAGCAAAAGTATTTTAAGATGACCAACCCAAAAAAATACATGCATTATTGATATTCAAATTTAAACAATTGATTTGTGATTGAAATTGGCTTATATTAAAAATAATAATAGCATACTCCAGTTTCACTGAACATACAAGGGTGTGTGCGTAATAAGTAGTAAGAAGGATTTTTATTCATAATTGACTTGTGTATACAGTGCACTGCACAGAGAGCATCTTCATCTTCCAAAAAATTAGCAAAGGGAAATACTTAAGTATTACATACATAAGTATCCCTTATTATTACATAAAAACAAGGCTTCATTTAAATCCAAAGCATTTTCAATTTTTTACTTTACTTTTTTATGAAAAGCTGTCAGCTCGGCACGCGGCCTATTAAAAGCTAGCCGAGGAAAAAAGGAGCTCCTTTCTATATCCTGCAGGGCCATAATGAGTATAATAATCAGCATTATTATTTTTTATATCTAATAGCTTACGATTACCTTACAGTTTTTTTCCCTTTGACTTGAAAACTTGAAACATGACAAGGAAGCAAGCTGTGCAGTAATTTGGTGATAAGTTTGGACGTGTTTTCCTAAACATAATGAAAGAAAAAACACAAGAAGTGATTGTTAAAGCATCTTGAATAATTTGAAACTAATAATAGGATTACTTGTAGAAATATCTTTGGATAGATATTAATATTAATAGGCACTTATAAAAAAGATGCAGTTGTTATAAAAGTATGATCTTCGTTTGACATGACAAGGTGGATCTACGCAAATTAGGTATAATTTTTTGTTACCTTGTCTTGTAATTGGCTCACCATGCCCCAGAACAGAAGACCCCATCCCAATCACCCTCTCAGTAAAGTATGTTGATTGCAATTTAAATAATCTTTTAAACACCACCGGTCGCATTTTACTAGTTAATATTTAAAAGCACGGAGATTTTTTGTAAAGATGGCTCTTTAAGATAATTGTATTGGATAAAGTGCTGTTACCACATTATGATGACATTTCTAGTCAAGTCAACCAAGCAGGTGCCTTATTAGGTTCACCACAGGACCAAACGTAAAAGAAAGGGTTAAAAACAATGTAATAATAATCCATTCTTTTAAAACAAATTTTTTAAAGGCTCCCCCTCCCCTCCTGGTTCCAAGGTTAATTTGGTTAGCGCTAAAAAGGTCACTCTTCTTTTTTTACTTCTATTTACATTTATTATCAATGTATTTATTTGGGTTGGTGATTAGAGATCAATTTTATTTTGATGATTTGATTGAGTACACAATGCACACTTTGATTTTTACATGACAAGTCAAGTCAAACATCATCACCACCCCCACCATCATCCAAGTCAACTGAAAAAAATGAATCAGGAATCATAATGGGATCCCTTAAGTGCTTTACATTACGGGGAAAATCAAATCACAGCACCAGACACACCGTAACCAACCGTGATGGATAGGTACATGGAATGGGCTCTCCATCCATCCATCTATTCAAATTTTTAAAACTTCCATATCATCACCATCACCACTTGCTTTACATTCCATCATCATCACCAATTCATTCATCAAGTCAAGTCAGGTGAGGTGAGCTGTGAGCTCCATTCATAAATTTAAGAAAATCAACAAGATGCATTGTTATACAACATAAAAGTGACTATTGACACGTAACATGAAAACAAAATTGTGTTAACGTTCCATTTTTATTTGTGATTAGTTACCATTTAACTTATTTGATCATTTGATTACTATTAGAAAAAACAAGTACGCACGCACGCGGTTCGGCTGTGTTGGTTTATGACATGACTCGTTTGTAATGATGATGATGCACCATTTTTACAGGTAAACTGTCCAATCTGTCTTTTACATCTTGTGATTTGGGTGGATATAAAAATATATAATATGAATACATCAGTTTCATTGTTGCATAAACAGAGTGCATTATTGTTTTAAAATTTATTTTTATTGGGCTGAACTTCACAATATTTTATAATAGCTTTAGAATCTGCTGCTGTAGTGACCTGATTGACCTGAGCAAACGCCCGATGATCTTATTTGTTGTGTGACGCGCGATGATGCGATGGATTATTTAATGGCACAAGACAAACTAAACTGATTGTGATAGTAAAACGCACCGGGGGTAAATTTTTAAAACATAACAGAGCATCTCTACACACTTTAAACACAGCTATTAGTAGCCCTCGGTCAACGATGATGAAGAAGACAATGTTTTATTGTTGAATGGAAAGTGAGTGTGATTCTGCTTGTCAGTCTCTTCATATTTTTTTGTCCCGTGAATGAACCAACCAACCCCCAAAATATAATATATAAACCCCCTCCCCTCTTTACAAGACTTAATAATATTGATTGTGTCATCTAACAAGAGAGAAATAAAGAAAGAGGTCATCATTCTTTATTTTTTAAAGAAGAAATCATTCGACTCAATTTATTTATCGTTTGGGTCATGTCAGCCTCTGATCTGATGCTGAAAAATAGGAGAGAAGTGAAGTACACCTCTCACTTTTGCTGGTGTACACAGTACACATTCCGTGTAATCAAAATCAGTTTTGAATGATGATCATGACATAAGATAATATTTAAGTAAGGTTAAATCACGGAGTGAGTCATTGTTTGCATGGTAGGGTCTTGTCTAGTGTGTACTGTGCATGTACAAAAGTGCGTGGGTGGGTGGTGGTGTAGGAAGGTGTTTATTTTTATACAATGGCTTATTTAATAAAAAAATGGCACTCACACTGAGTGCTCTTATTTTTCAGAAAGGCTTGTACTAATTATAGCTATTTAATAAAAGCTTTTTTCTTTCTAAACTCAACAATGAAAATAAATTTTATTGTATTTATACTCATTTTCAGTATACAAGAAAACAAGGCAATAGTTCCCATAATCGTCCCATCATCATAATATATCCCATCCAATTTGTCTTGAGTTTTTTTCTCCATAAGTCACTTTTTGTACTGGTAATCATGTCAATATAATGTATTGATCTACAACAACCATATAAACTCCTAACAAGCCAAACTTAACAGCTTGAAAAAAGTCCATAAAAATATATGATGGAGGTACTACACTTATTTGTAAAATGGGCTATTCATTATTATTATTGAGAAGTTTAACTTATGCTAGTCTTATTATTTTAGTTTCTTCTTCATTCCATTTTTGTTATGATGGCAATGGCATATGGCATCATGTAAACATTATGCATAATATTTACGGCATAGCGGGATAAATAATACGTAATAATAACAGCAGTAAGTCACAAGACACATGGGCCATTACATAGTCATAATAATAAATCAAATGCTGATTAGAATGAACAAGAACACAACACAAAAAAGTCAAGTCGATAATTTTTTCTTGGAGGAAAAGGAAATATTTGCATTCTCATCCTTATTGGTCGTTTCGCTGCTTTAATCTTAATACAAGCACACAAACACAGACATTCCTTTATATTTTCTATCTGAATGTGTAAAATTGGTGGTAAATCACCCCCACAAATTTTTGTATGCATTCTTATCTGGGACGGTGCGATACCAGCCAAGTCAAGCCACGGGCCACGCACCAGAGCTATCGGGAAAGCACCATCATTTTGAAATCATGCTTGTCTAATATATCACACGGATGAACTTTTTTACGCGTATGATTTTTTATGCGTTATCATCATCATAATCAGCATTATCACTATCTATCCATCTTATTCATATAACCATTTATAAAAAAAGATACGTGCGTTTTCTAACTGTAAGGCTCCTGCCTTTTTTCAAAAAGTTATCATCATTTTTTTATTCAAGGATTTGTTTTGATGATGATGATGACTCCCACTACCAAACTAACCTTGTTGACTGTGAGATGCACATGCTGCTGCTTTGCTAAATATGCACTAATCTTAGGTCATTTGTTTGCTGTCATGTGGATTAGATGTGGAGTTTGGATTCACTCAACTCACAGTCAGTCAGTTATATTGACTGGGTGACTGCGGGTTTTCTTTTTTAAATATCAACTTTTCTTGGTGCTTTCTCTCTGATAACCTGTGATAGTGGTGGTGGTAGGTGGTTATGACGATCTGGTGTAAATCAATTATTTTAGTATGATCAAAGCACAAATAAGAAATAAATAGATGGATGAGTCAGGATACTATTTTGACTTAACACCGATTTCTATAGGTATGTCCATTTATGACTGTAAAAATTGGTTTGCTTGGTGATCTGTCATAATAATAATAGTAATAGCTCATCTTTATCTTTTGTTCCGTTAAAAAAAGTCAAGTGTATTCAAGTGCATGTTATTATCAGCAAGCAACCCACAAATTGCTCTTCTATTCTTGTCTTTACTATTGTTAAAATGAAATATTTGAGGGAGATTGAATTGAAAAAAAAAATCATAAAGTGTAAGGCCAGCATAGCCAATGGGTGCTTTTTTATTGTTGGAGGCCTCTTGAAGAGCATAATAGGCATTTATAAACTATTCGTCATCATTCATCCATTCCTTTTTGGATTACTCTTGGAAGAATCTCCGTATCAAAAAATCATTAACACCAGCGAGCGTGTCTGTAAAATAGTGTAATAAATGATAATAATGTTGCTACGCGGTGCGAGAACAGATAATAATGTATCTTTCCTCCATCCGAAAATGCGGGGGCTGAAAATGATATAAAGAAAAGGCATCTGTTATCTGGGGTGCTGGGTTCATCATTATTATTAAATTTGGCCTGGGTGACTTATGTTGGATATAAACTCGCCTGACGTCTTCAAAAAATATTTTGTAAAAAGAAAGTATGCAGACGTCTTGCATATTGCCCCAGGAATTTTTGTACTTAACCAATCCATGTGATTATCAGACTGAAGTACTAATCATCTTTGATAATGCTTATCATTCCTGTTTGAAAATGAGTTTAAAGTGATAAATATAGGCATGTACAATAAATTGTTGAGAGTTAACACTGAACGCTCTCTGTCATTCGCAGTCTTACCGACACATTGAAAAACAAAAAAGTCATTGTTTTTGAGAGGTATTTGAGATAAATAATGTAATTTATATTTTTTCACCGATAATATTCCACAAAACCACAACAACCACAAGCCACACACTTACAACATATTATTCAATTCAGTCAGTGGATCTTGAAAAAAGGTGTAAAATATGTAGCACAAGTATCGCGGTACCCCAAAAATAAAATCCTTGAAGAATGCCGACATTAATGATGTTGGTTTGTGTGGTTCGTGCCCTTGGTAGAGATTTTCTAAAAGAGAATTTTTCAAATGCCAGACATTTGATTTTTGAAAGAAAAGGGTTGAATGATGTTGTTGTTGCGGTTACTTTGATAATAATGACATAATAATACTATGGCTTGGAGCACAAATGGCGGTAGCTCTGGAACTGGACTGAATTGAACTGACTGAATGACTTGATTACTTTTTAAATATCCAAAAAAGTAACAAAGAATAAAAAAGGATCTTAGTTTTTTTATTGTCCCCTGCTAAGCAATAAAAAAGTATAAAGATGTAAAGGAAGATGATGCAGTTCCCCAGTTCAAATGTGAAATGTACTCCCTTTTTTCCATGAATGACTTATTATGTTTCTTTTTTCCCGTCTTGTTAAATTGTCCATGTGTGCAGTCCTTTTGGTTGGGTGACACAAAAACTCCATTAATTTATTAAAAAAGATGGGTAGAATCCACCCTAGTCAAGTTAGATGAATATTTTAACTACGTGTATAGCGTATGATAATGTAAAGGTAATGCACAGCGCATCTCCAGAAAAACTTCATTCAACTAATTGTTTCCCTTTTGTTTTATAGTTTATCCTGCAAGAAAGTATATGGTGACGGTATGGCTGTTTTAAAGCGGGAGAGAGTTGATGACTTTATTTGGAAGATAATTTATCGTAAAAATGGAAGATATTGCACACACAAACAAATAAAGCCACAACATCTTACTTAAGTAAGTACAGCGACAAGAAAAAAAGAAAAAGATTTTATAGTCGTAAAACGAAAAGGAAAACACCGACGATCATGAAGAAGAAAAGAAGGACAAGTTCCACGAATTTTTAAAGAGATAACGCGTATCCTCAGAACCCGACGACCAATTTGACAAATAACTTTAAATCAAAATGCTATCATAGTAGTAACGCACGCACACATGCTACACGCCGCCACGCGGCAGTAGTAACAATAAAAAAGAGACACCAGGTGAGCAGTTGATATTTTTTGTTAGAAAAAAATGAGAAAAATTTGCTTATCATTTTTAGAATAAAATAAAAATTAGATAACTGTTTACAGAAGAAAATTATTTTAAATTAAAAGTTCATTTATTTTCTATCAACTTTTGTTTGCAGTTATCATCTCATGGGTGGTGAGATTTTTGCAAGTTTTTACCTTAAAAGAAATTATATTTTGCATGACAAGAAATAACAGTTGTGTTCTAAAAGCACTTAAAAATCTGCATCCGTACTATTGAAAAAATGTATGCATACATTGTTGAATGTCATGGCATTAATTGCCCTGTGATCTCTACACACACATAGGTACCATTACCACAGCTCATTTATTTAAAGAAAATTGTCTGTGGAACAGACACAGCAGCATCTCATCAACTCGCATCCGCTTTTCAACCAACCACACCTTGATTCTATGCAGAGTAGAAGTAAGTTTTATTATTTATTATGCTCCGGAGTATATCTGAACATTTTTGTTAATTAATAGAAGAAAATGTGCGTCTGTCCATCTGCCCGACTATTTCACAATAAAACATTCGGTTAAACTAGTGCCGCAAGCGGTTGGTTTAAAGTGGCTTGTTTATTTAATGCAACGTGTACGTTTTTTTGTTCATTAAATTTTGAAGAAGCAATTTAACATCAATTGATACAGACTATTTCAATTTATTGGTTAAGTATAACCTAACCTGTGCACGTTGACAAAATATTGTAAATATGTTTTTTTTGAACAGCTACTTTGTTCCATACGGTTTAAAAAGAATGTTTTAGCTTTTTTCGTTATATTTATTTTAAGCTTCTCACTCTTTACTCATCATTCCCTTGTCATCGTTGAAAATTTTTGTAGCTTCTACTTCCGCCGTTTCTACTGTTTCTCTAGCTATTGTCTCTAGCTAAAGTTCGTCGTCCGTGACTTGACTTGATCGGTATTTTACTGTCATGGTCTCTGTCACACTAAAAAGACATGAATGTACTTTGCAATAAAAACTTAAGTAGAAAAGGTTTTAATGGAAAATGTCACTTGTGTTGATGCTGATAATAATGGGATGATGACTTGACTTGTAACAGTTTTCTCATTTTATTTTTGGTTACAGGTTGAGTCAATTTTTTTCCACAGAAAATACATAGGTGGCCAACCGAACTTTATTGTTAATTCTGAAGGTGGAACAAATATTTCGCAAACATAATTGGTGTAGTTGTAACAACACCACCGTTGTAATCGGCCGTTATACTGTTTTATCAGAAAACAATACCAACCAAACTCATTAGCAATTCAAAACGAAAAAAACTCTTGTTTATGTTACGTGGGTAGATGGAGACAGACAAGCTAAAACATAGATTTTTGGGTCTGTTTGTATCATCCATGCTCATATTTTTATCATTAAAAATCAATAATTATACATTTTTATAGCATTTATTGCAAACAAGTAAAATGACTTTTATGTCAGTGAAAAATGATACATGCTCTTTGTTTTTGGCTTTGTGAAAAATGAAAAATTCCTTAATGTCTACAGCAGCCTTGTGTCTCGCTTTTGACTTTTAACTGCTTGCAGACATGCGATTTAATAATATATTTCTCTCGTTTTTTTCCAAATCAATAACTATTCAAATGCGTCGTTTGTATAAAATGTCATACATATTTTATTAGAGGACATGCCATACTTGTAGGTAATATTATCATACCAGACCAGCAGAGTATTTTAAGGAGAAGATGCGCAATAAGCTATTATACCAAAACAAGTGGAACATCATTAATCATAAAAGTATCATCATGATGATCATTTGGCATGGGAACCATAGTGAACGTGTTTGATGCTCATGATTATGAATGATGCTTACAGAAAAAATGCACACGTCTACTCGTGAAGTCGCGTCTCCTTGGTTACGTTGCGAAATCAAACTTCTTTTTTGTCTGTTTGCCTTACTTGGATTTTTTGCAGAATATTGATGATTGCGGAATGAACATTCATTTAAAGAGAGAGAGACAGACATTTAAATTATTTTGAGAGTGGAAATTAAAATGAAGAAGAATCTATCGACATGTAAAAGATTTATGACTTGTTTAAAGTGGTAAAAAGGTATAAGTATACCATTTTTATAAATAATGTGAGAAAAAATAGATTGGAATACTTTGGAATATTTGAAAATCATTGCTACTGAAATGCTTTATATTTCTTCGAGCGGCAGCATGGTAATATCCTAATTACCTTGTAGTCAATACTGAATACCTACTACTGTTTTTTCTTACTTTAACCCGACAAGTAAATAATCAAAACTGACTAAAAAAGTAATAACTCTATTTTTCAAAAAGTTAATATTGTGGACTGGACTTCCATTATGGATTGTGTTTGAGTGGACTTTTGTGAAAGAAATTAACTTTGTCGCTGAAGTTGCAGTCCGACATCTTAGCTCTTACATTTAACACACCTGTAATTATGGGCATGAAGATGATGAATATTTATTGGTTTGTTGTGCTGCCAACAAAATTACATGTTCCAGGATCATTTCATATTCGGTCGGGTAGAGCGGAATCGACTAGTAAAATATCTAGAGCATGCTTTGCACATGGTCGACTTATATTAAGGTGTAATTTTTACAGATACCCATGTAAATTTATAGCAATTTTGCTATGATAATTGCTTGTTTATGAATTGGCTGAATGGATTTATGAACATTTTCGACAAACTGACAAATTCATTTCTTGTGATCATGCCATGTAACTTTTCATGTGTACAATGCAATGTGTGATTGTCCGTTTTTAAGCTGGATTTTTAAAGCGTTTAAAGTTGAATGCCAAAAACTAAACGATAAATTACTTTTTAAAGTCTTATAAGATATTTTAGTCTCATTTAAAGCTGCATTGTACTATTGCATTGACACAATTTATATGGTAACATGTTTCATAATTTGGCGGTGTATTTTATGTGTATCTTTTAAAGTGAGTACAGAAGCTGAAAGAAATTGACGGAATCTTTTAAGAAGTTAGAAAATGTGGTTTATAATAAAAAATATACATGTAATGTAATAGCTTGAATGAGAAGAAGAATAAAAAAAGTGTGCCGCACCGCCGACTGACTCCATTACAATAGAATATAAATGTATTATGCTTATTTCGTCGGTTAAAATGCAAAGTAATGGACACTTGATGTTCCATAGCAACTATAAAAATGAAGCCAAAGGATTTTAAATAAACTGACACCTTAAACGATAAAAAAATCTAGTTTATGTTTTTTGAAACATCGATTCTTTTTTTTTGACTGGATACAGTAAGGGATGACTTGGTATTTTTTGGATTAATTTAAATTTGGTATCGTTTTGATCGGCATGCTTTGTGTAATCATCTAAAAATAAGGCACCCTTTTTTATGCAGCATCCATTTTTTCCAGCTGCCCATCAAATTTCACTTTTCAAATTATGTATTCAATTAAATTAACCTGTGAAAATAATTGATAACAATAATATTATATTATTAAGTTACGGAACAATTGAAAATTTATTTGAAGTTCGGTCTGGAAGGTTGACTTTTATCGCTGGTTATCAAAAAATGTGTGTTAACTGTTGAAGGTTAAGTGATAATGAGAAAAGGCTACTATATAAGACATGTAATATAATTTTTTACTGATAATAATATAACGTTGGACAGATAACATATTTTACCTACTGTTCCATCAGCGCACCACCAAAAAAGCAGTAGCAGTATGTCTTGCTGCTAAATACCTCTCTCATCCTGATTATCTTGATGATGACGACGATTAACTAAAGGTAAAGCAATTGCTGCTACTTGTAATGAATCCAGTTATCTTGTATTTTAGCCATCTTATCATTTCAAACCCCTATAGCTAAAGAGCACCCATCACACATCCAACACCTTTTTTAAATGTGCGTCTTTCTCTCGACTGCACTGATAACGAAATTCGTGTGATTGTCGCTTGAAATCAATGAGAAAAAATATAGGAAGAATTTTCCAGGTTCATGAAGAACACCAACAACAAACATGACTTCTTGTTTTACGTCCGTTATCTCCAAAACAAACGTATTTAGATAAGTTGGAAGAACGTATTGCATAAACATGGCATTTAAGTGCTAATGATATGTGATGCAAATCAATGAGTTTGTTTAAAGAAAAAATACTGAACTGAGATGCCCTAGTTTTTTAGTGCTGCTTAATGAATGGATCGAATTCTCGAATCTTTTGAAAGGACAAATTTTCAAAATGGATTGTCCAAAAAATGTAGACCTTGTCGTGTGGTTTTTCTTTTAATGAAATTTTTATCAGAGGAATGGACAGTGGTCAGTAGTCAATTGATAAAATAAGTAAGGTAAATGAAAGGTAAAATGACAAAACACTCGAGACTCAATCGACTCATTACTGAAAGGGGTGGTGCACGCATGGATTTTTTCAACATACAAAAAAAATTACAAGAAAAAAGGCGCTGTCCACTTGTCTTTGAAACAATGTGGATTAGATTATTAGACTATGCATTGTTCATTAAATATATATACACATATTGTTTTTGTGAATGGACTATAAATGTATTGCGTCAATAGCAAATGTAATCAATTCATTCGAATAGATTAGTTTTATGTAAAAAATAGTTTCTTCCTTGTTTGTTTTTAAATCCAGAAATGGCCCAGGTCCAGCAGCTTCTCTTTTTATAATTTTTTTCTATGATAGCGATTTTAGAATCAGAATTTTAAAGGTTTTCGTCTTCCTAAAGATCTAAATTAGGGATAAGGGGATAAAATAGCAGCATTTTTAACTGAAGTGATAATATACGAAGAAAAAATAGCAGCAGTTTTTCTCATTTAACTTTTTCTTTCTTGAAGTCCACCTCGCCGCGTTGCCGCCCTTTTAAATAAGATTCACACTTTTGGTTGATGTATACATCTTTTTTTGGCCTCGTGTCGCGTAACACCGGTTTTCAATCTTTTCCCAGATTAGTTTCCATGTTTACATCGGCTACTGTGTACTTTTGCCAGGGTACACCCTCAAAAATAACGTTCAAAAGCTTATCAGAGGGGGAAGGTGGCTCCCTGATTGATTCCGTCTGTGAATCAATCGCTTATTAAGGACTTTTAGTTGAGTTGCATCAGAAGCTGGAGAGGAACCGGATAAGAAAATAAAACATACAAACAAGCAGGGGACTAGGCGGTTCATAGGAATGAACCTTAAATGGTCAAAAATATTATGCAAATTGATCAACAAAGACATGTTCCAAATGTCAAATTCTAAAATAATTTTTTTCAAAAAAATTACTTCAATTTTTATGAAAAAATTTCTGAATTTTAAACAGCAATGGCGATACAATGGTGTGCAACAAAACGATTTACAAAACGCATCAAACAAGTTTTTTCCCTTGATTTTTTACGTTCTTATTCGGTTATATATTTTCAAGCCAGTTTTTTATACTTCTTTCAGACTGCACAGTAGTGAGTTATGTTGCATCTTTTAAGCGAGTACAATTTCTAGTTCATAAAACATAGTGATGATGATAACGTTGCTTGTGCATTCTTGCACATCATTCTATCGTACTTACCAACAAAACACCACCACACCAACCGCACGATCATTCTCGTCATCGTCGTCGTCAAGAAAAAGCTTTACAAAAAATATCAAAGTGAATCAGCCAATGCAAGAGTCTGACGAGTCTGCAAAATACCACCTCTCACTTTTTTTTTTTTTTTTCTTGCCGAACTTGCCGTTTTTTGATAGTCGGTGATAGCTCCGCCTTAAAGTCTCACACAACAAGTTGCCCGAGTGGTGAATTCAGAAAAAAATGCTGAGATGATGATGCTACGAACGAGATTGCTATTTTGTTTCGGTTGATACATATGCTATAAAAATTATGATACGACAGTGTGCAGTTTGCAATGCAAATATAGGTGCTACTGATGATGCGATGTTGTGCGCGGACAATAATGATATTTACTATTATGATTATTATGCAGTTCATTTGATCATCTTGACTTGATAGCTTGCAATAATAAAACGCCAAGACAAATCACTTGAATGAGTTTTTGTAAAAAAACATGATTTTTATTTTTCTCATGAATTTCGGGTGTGCATGCAAAATAACAGGATTTTATTTTGTAAATTGAGTTATCAACCTTTTTTTATTACGTGACTTTTCCGCCACGTCTCCTAAGAATATTCATATTTATTATTTTGACATACAATGTATATTTTTACATATGTATACACACGAAAGTAACAAAACAGAGAGATAGAGAGAGGGTTAACGATCCATGAAAGATTAGTTTTGCTGGTGCGTACATAAAAACATGATCATTGTAGATTCTCAGGAAATGGCAATGTTTAGAGTAGACCAGAGAGATGAGTGATGCTACTTGTCTGATTTGACTTTGAATACTGACATTTTACTAACATCATCTCATCTCTGTGTAAAAAAACAGCACACGGCACAGTATCGTATCGTCATCATCGCCACTTGACTAATTTCCTGTCTTTCAAACTTTTATCCATTTGGTGTGAGGTGAGGTGAGAAGAGGGCGGAAGTGAAACAAACAAAATTAGCTACGGTTTTTTCCTGGTGGTGTTTGATGGTGGTAGTCAAGTGGGGAGGCTGATGCTGATTGTTGTGCAGTTTTCAAGATTTTCAATACTCGCGTCGAAAACAATAATGGCATGTAGCATACATAACCAGTAATTTATTTTTGGGGGAAGTTGGGGTGATTTGCGACTTTGATTTAAATGTTATTTATTATCTTGATTAGAAAATCATTTAAACTTATAGAGTAAACTAGAAAATACTTATATTTTTACTGTAATTACTTAACTTAACATTTTATTGTAAAAAGAGAGTTTCCTTATTTGGCATATGGACCTTACTTGCCTGTTTGCTTGCTTTTCCCCTGCCCTGACTGGATTTTTGTGAGAATGTAAATATCTGGTGAATTCTTCACAAACTCTGTATACAGAAAAAACTGTACAGATGATGTTTGAATGTGTTTGTTTGTCTACCTAATCCACAAAAATACTAATCTACATCTTTACACACATTTACATCCACATAAGAAAAGCAAAAAAGATCTCTATCGTTACATTACATAATATGTTTTTTTTTGCTATCTTGTGCAGACTACAGACATAACGTAACTCTTTCACTTTGTTTTTTGATGATGATAATGAACATGTATTCAAATTGAGGATTGTAAATATAACGTTATCTCTTCCTGTGCCTTAAGATGAGAATGATGGAAATGAGCGGAGAATGGGAAATCCTTTCTTTTCACTATTTATCTTCAAGGAATACAAAAAGAAAACGCTTGCTAAAAAATGCAAAGGTGTAGCACGTTGTTGTATAGCTCATGTGTCTGTTTCTTTCGCTGGGATGCAGGATTGTTGTCGTTGATGCTAAAATGGGGAGTAGGGCAATGTGAGACAACTGAAAAAGTAAATGTTTATCCATTGTTGTTCTGGTTATTATAAAATTTTTAAAATGTTGTGTGTCATCGTCAGCAGCAGCGTCATGAGAAGCGTCTCACAGAAGCTAGATAATGCCATTGATAGAGAATTGATAATATACATAACATGATTGACTCAACTTAACCGACGACCGCTGCTCTGAGCGGCTTCCATTATTATTTAATTTTTGTAATGGGATTGTTGAGGAAGTTGGCAGGAAAATTATTAACCGCTTTTGTTCACGTATTCGTTTTAAAAATATGTTTTAAAAGTAAGCAACAGCAGAGCACTGATATTGTTTTGTTTCAGTTTTGTTAATAGGATTGGTTCACAAATTCGACTGTGCGAGAGAGCTTAAATCTTTAATTTTTTAAGAAAAATACAATACAGATTGCCAAAGATCATATCAGAATGAGAAGAGTGATTTGTTCATAGGAAAAAAAGGGAGGAGATCATCAGAGATGCACTTGCTATTGTTTAAAATTATTAAGAAGAATTACAAGAAAAGTAAAGTGCGTTTGAATTGAAGGAGAGTGTTACGCAAAATGAATGACACACACGAAATATACATCCAGATCCAAATTTAAATACAATTATCATAATCATCGATTTAATCTTAAAGCAAGGTAGGCAGTAGGTAGGCAGACAGGCAGGAAGATGACAAGAGAGAAAAGTTTTGTGAAGGGACAACTGTAAATAATCTATGCTAAGTACTTATTTACCTTTAAAAATAAGTATAAAAATAATGTGATGAATCATCATGTTCCTTAAGAAAAAAATTACAACCGACGAGTACGTCGTATTTTGTTCTGCATCATTGATAATGACAATGATGTCTGTCAAAGTAAAGTAATTGTAATCGTATCAGGTTGAGGTATCACGCGTATAAACCGTACACGTAATTGGCTATCTATCTGTGCTACCGCATGTGTGCTATCTTATATGTGGTTCAACAGGAGGACAAGGTACAAAAATACAAAAATTTTAGTTTGTTTGAAAAGTTGTGAATGATTGTGCAACTATCAATAGTATTATTACGATTATTATTCAAATGAAAAGAAAATGGGAAGCTAATGATAATCAGATGAATGAGAAGAGGATGATGATAATTCAAAAGAAAAGAAGATCAGTAGTTCAATGGTCAATTACAAAAACATTCTTGATTCTACATAATAGATAAGAAGAATATAAGATGATGGAGAATCACAACATACAAAACACATCTCACCTCAGCATATTATTTTTTTCTGATTTCATTGATAGCCATGTGGTGAGATCACGAAATCCAAATTTGAAAACGCTTCTGTTCTTTGTTCGGGATTTAAGGCGAGACAGTAGCATGATATCAGTGGCTTGTGAAGACGAACACGACCGCCAGAGTTGATCTTACTGACAAAGTAACGTAGAGAAAGAGTATTTACATTTTTTAAACAAAATGGTTAGTGATGATGATGAGAATGATGATATGATACTTTTACTGTAATGATTACAATAAGATGTTATTATTGATTTGGATTATTAATATCTTACCAACTATGCCAGCACACTGCACTGGTCTAACGTGTGTGTGTTTTGAGAATGGGATTGAAACTGAAACGGGGATGATGATGCGTTGATGACGACAATTGATAATTTCAATTATTCTCAATAAGCCTGTCTGTGAGTTCTGGCTTTTCTTGCGTTACGTTCTGGTTTAAATACAAAACCATGAGGGAGTGATCATGATATGAATGATGAGCATATATTTTGTCTTGGTAACCTTTTTCACTTACATGATTGACTTTTGCAAGTACAGTTGAAGGAGAAAATTAAACAAGCGAGATGTGTTAGGACAAATTCGCTAGATTTCAGTTTACCAAACAACATAAAACCTGAGAAGAATGGAATCCATAAAGAACAAAATGCGGGCTTGATGAAATTGCTATACTTAAAAAATCGTAAAAAACATAATAATAATATATATTTTTCTGGCAATAAACTTGTTAGCAAAAAAATAAACAATAAAAGAGTTATGATGTTGATCTCAATTTTATTATGATTTTGCCAGTTCAGTGTGCCCTTCCTGCCTTCCTTATATTCTTTCCTTAATGACTTGGGATACGCAATTTACATGCATAAAATTTGAAATTTCTCTGGGATGACAAGTTAGGAGAGAACAAGTCAAGCACAATATTTCGTGCTATATTTTATCAACTCGTCGTCATCACCATCATTTTTTTCTTCGCTTATTTTTTACAGGCAACAACATGAGTTAGCACACCACTACTGCATATTATTGTGTCATAAACTGATTTTCTTTAGAGATCCTCATCATCTTCTCTCCTTCGCATCTCTTAAAAATCGTATTTTAGATGCAGTCATCCTGACTTTTAGACCTTTACTAATTTTTTCTCTGTGAATGAAACTTTTGCAGACAATCCAATAAAAATGATAATAATAAGCTGTTAAAGAAGCTTTATATAGAGAAGAAGATTTAAAAAAGGACAAGAAACAAAAATAAAAAGTATCATCGTCCCAGCTTTCAACTGAACACTCTAAATTTTTTTCTCCCATTGCCCATCAGACCAGAGCAGAGCAGAGCAGTCCACCACACACCATCATATAATATCACCAATAAACCAGGTCAATAGGATGTCTTTTTAGAAGATCATTGATTAGCTATCCTTCTATTTCTTACTGTGTGTGGCTTGGTTTGGCTACATGGCTGTTCCATTTTTTATTATTGATGGTTAACCAGAGAGTTAAACGCTCTCTCTCGCTCTAAACAAATCTAAAGTTGTTTCCCCTTTTGACATTTACTGATTGCTTCGATGTACTTTAATGGAAAATCTTAAATATTCTCTGCGGTTGTCCACCACCACCACTGCAGTAATAATAGGTAATCTCACAATATTATCTAACAATGACCAGTGGAGCTACACAAAAAGGAAAATCAGTCATTGAACAAAGACCAACTTGGCAATAGTTAAGTGGCATCATGTAATGCATGTAAATTGTATGCCGCTCGCTCTCTTTATAAAATATAAATGCAGATTAAAATATTTACTTGCGATTGCATATAACAAGCCAATTTATTGTATGCATCCAGTTTTTTCCTTTCTGTTTTCCTTGTAAATATTTTTGCAAAATAAATGGTAAAATTAAATATTATTATAATCCAAACATTTCTCCATATTCCAAATGGGCTTCTAAACTAATTTACTTATATGGAAACAGTTTCCATGGTCAGTATAAATCCATAAAATAGAGTAATTTATTGACATTTTTTGTTTCCATTTATGTGCTTATTATTACTGCACACTTTCATAAGATATCTTGACTTGATTTGCGCTATTTTTTGTTCAACCTGACACATTTCTTTGAGAGATTGTTGATTTGAAAAAGTACAAGTTACATTGTTGGAAATACAAGAGAAGAGAGAGAGTTTTGAGGGTGGAGCTCTGAAATAACTTAAGAAGCTATGGCGATGATGACACGACACATCTCTGAAACTGAATTACATCATGTTATTTTCTTGTCGTGTGTATCTTTCTTTTTTTCTGTTCCTATTGACCTAATAAATTGAACATCTTCTGCTCTGCTACCTACCTTAAAGAATATTATCCAAAACTATATAATAAGTTACATGATATATATTTTTCTGTTACATTTTTACATTTTCAATTTTTATTTTCACTTCTTTTTTTTGGCTTAGACCACTTTACAAAAATATAAGGAATTGCTCTTCGCGCAAACTTGAATGATTCATGATTTGAGATTCTTCAACTATTATGGTCAAAAATGCTGTGCGCACACAAGAGCAAAAAATAGAAGCCGTGAATCATGTTTTGGTGAACAATGGGAAATTGAGAAGAAGGATCGAACATTCAACAAGACCCTTACCAACACCAACTTACCACACCATACCAGTCCATTATTGAAAGTTGGCTGGAGGCCTCTTCTCCTGTTTTTTTCGAAATGGCCTTTTAAATAAAACTTTTTGGTTAATCTGGTTAGCGTTTTGCCCCAAGAAGCCATACAGGCAACTTGTCAAAAATAATTCACTAGAAATATAAAACTAAACATAAAATAAAAAAGCAAGTGACTCCTTTTTTCAAAGGGTTAAGTCACTTTAAGCTGCTTATTTAAAGTAAAGTACAACAAATGTATCAGTTTTTAAACTGGTAGTTCTTTACTGCACAATGAATTAACATAAAGAAGTTTTTTCACTAGAGAAAAAACTAATTTAATTTGAACTTCTTTTTATTATTTTTGTTTAAGTGATTCCAATTTCCAATACAGAGTTTTATAGCTTCACAAAGTGTGTTTGCCGATCAGCAAAATCTAATATTTTTCCAATCATTTGACTTGCTGACCACACTTGACCATATGTAAACGATATCACCACAAATATAAAAATAAAAGGTTGAAGAGTGTTGAACGGAATATTAAACAGTTTCATTTTCATCTCCTGTATTTTATGTAGATTAAATGCGACTAAAATGTAAAAACCAAGCAGGACGAGCACAAAGAAAACCAAATAACATGTAAAAACATTAATCTGAAATTCATAGTTTGCCATGTTATTTGTGAGATTACATAATATACATTACACTACAACACACAAGTATTTTACAGCTAATCAAAATAAGTAGTAGTTTAGTTTAGATTTTTTTCTTCGAAAGTAATCAAGCTGAGCCTGACAAAATGAAAATGAAACAAAGTCAGTGTAGAAAAAAAGAAGGAGAGATGATTTTTTTTGTTCTTCATCGCATCATCGGCAGTAAACACGTTTGCCCATTGGGATTTGACTTGTTAATTTATTGAGTGTAAGCTGAGCAAGTTTGCCGACTCTTTTTAAGGAATCAAGTCAAAAAGTGAAGATGTGGTCAACTGCCGAACAAAAAAACATCAAGGTAAAAAGAAGAAGAAGAGCAGATCAGAAAATTTATGGGAATAAAGGCAATCTTGGTGGTTGTGATGGTGATTCTTTCACCATATTTGTAAGATTGATGATTATTCCATGTCGATTATTTGAGCATGTTTGATGATATGTTATGCGGAATGGAATATTCATTGAGTTCTCAATGAGGCAGTTAATGTAACATACAGCCAGGGAGAGAGAGAGAAAAAACCACCGGGTGATCTTTTCTGCTTCTGATCATGCTCAGCACTCAAACATTTTTGAGCAAAGATGATCATGATCATGATGATATTTGATCATGATCGTCTTTTTTTTCGATCTATCTTTTCCATCTACCTGTTCTTGTTCACCATTTACATTTTATATTATTGCAAATACGTCAAGTCAAAGGGTTAAATAACAACAAGGATCAGATATCAATATCACAAGAAGAAGAAGAAGAAGAAAATAGCCCCTATCAATTCAATTGATAGCCCGTGCGATAAAATTTTGCAGAGCATCGGTGAAGAAAATGAATAATAACTCATGTGTCATCGAAATGCCATTTGTGTGCGATTTTTGCATGCGGAATAAACATTTAAAGATGTTATCAATTAAGATCTTAAATCGAATAAGGTTGCTACGTTTCATTTTGTGGTTGAAAGCCGACAGCATGTAGTTTTGAGTTTAGTAAAAAAATGCAAAGCTATTTGTATTCAATAGCAAAACTATTCATTGAACAGTTTGACTTTTTTAGATTGTGTGAAAAATAAAATAAGTTTTGCATAAGAATTAAATTATGATTATTAAATGCGTATAGACAGATTTAATGTTTATTGTTATGATCATTACTATTATGCATATTATAAATGCAAATTTTCTATGAAGTATTCTATAGTGTTTAATGAATGATGGTATGGGATGATGAGAACTAAAAGGAAGCAAAAAATTGTACATAATAAATAAACTACTAATATTGTTATGCAAACAGTTGAATGGATGAATGGTCGAGAGAGAATAAAAGGAAGATAATAAGTAAAAAAACTTTGTATGTTCAGTCAGTAAAGAATACAAGAAGATTACGAATGATAAAATGAGTTCATAGTAAAAAGTTGGTGGTGGTATGATGTGTTTGGTATGTAAATTAGGTTTTTTTTCTGAGTGAGCTTCATAGCTTCTTATTTGGAAATGTGTAATCTTTTGAAAGATTATGATCAAAAAATGATGCAGATGATGATGAAAGACTGTATGTTATGCTCTCATCATCGTAATATTAATAATCATAATGATAACTTGGATAGTAGTTAACCCAGAGAGATGGAAGAAGATCAATCTTGTCAAAGAAAGAGAAAAAAATGTTTTGGTGGTGTAAAAATGCAAAATTGTCACCCCACCTGTTACACAAACATACATATTTAAAGACGGAAGCGGATTATGTGAATGAGACAAATGAAAGATAATTAAAACAACAAGAAAAAATAAGGCTTTAAAACAAAGCAGAATAATTTTAGTTCATTTGAATTAAAAGTGCTTTGCGCACAAGCTTATTATGTAATTTATTTGTGAATGAGATGATTTAACAATTCATCTGCCTGAAATTATTATTTTTTCAATGGGGCCACCATTACCACCAAAAAATGATAAACAAAATGATTTTTTTACTGTGAGAGATAGGGAAAGAGATGGGGAGACTTTTTTTAAAGGATGATGATGAAAGGGTTAAGTAAAAACAACACAGCACGTTGAAAAAAATGTGATGGTGATTCAATGAAAAGTGACGTTGATGTATGATTATAAATACGAAGCGAGAGAAGCAGAAAGGTTTTTTTACTTCAGAGAGATTAGATGTGATCTATGAATTGTGAGAGACAAGTGTTTATCTATTATACTTTATTATGATTTTGATCATCATCTCCATTATAATAATAATAAGATTTGTAAAGACACCTTGTTCAGTAAATACACATAAAAGTAATATATTTTTTGTTGTGTATTTTGAATGAATTAAATGTCAGTAGTGAAGTGATGGTGGAGATTGATGATGATTCACACATTCTCATGACTTGTCGTCGTGTTGTATTATAAAAGCATAGCCCAGAATCTTTATGAAAAATTAATATACTGCACTGCACAGCATAAAAATCTAATGGTTTCGTCTCATAAAACATTGTTTAGGATACATGTCAAAAACTTTTTAAAAAAATCAACAAGTATAACAATAAAACTTATCATTATCCGGCCAAGTCAGGCTTAGAACAAGGCGCAGAAAAAAAATATTCAAAGGAAAAATTTCAACTGAAATTTATTTTTCTTTGAAATGCGCAACCCTTTCATCAATTTCAATTTAAGTTGTAAGAGAATTTCTGCGGAGATAGGTCACCATCTCCTGCTGCTGCTGTGAAGCAACGTTGTAAGATATTTTGTCTATCTTGGCGCGATGTTTGTTCACGATTTTTACTCTGTCTGTATTTTTATATCCGGTTTAAAGTTTTTAATGGGTACTTATAACTTATAATAATGCTTAATGTTATTAAACTGATGATTCCCACAAATCAATTTATATCATGATTGCTTATATAAATAAATACTAGAGACAACTGCAACCTTGCCAAGTGGTTGGTCTAAAAATAACTCCCTGGCTTTTTATTATCCTTATTTATTATTAATGTTAATTGGGTAAGGGTTATACCCTTATGACGTAATCATCTGTAATTGACTTTAATAATAAATCATTTGATTTTTCAAAAATCAATCCCACCGAGAACAACTGGTCGTCGGCTAATAAAAAGTGAATCAAGTTGAGTTGGTTACGGTTATTATCATGTTCTTTTCTAAATTACAATTTATTAACGAGCCGCAACGATTAAAAAACGTTATTCGAGTTGACTTGTTGACTTACAAACAAAGTTAAATGGTTAAATTGGAAAACAATTATGTACTTGACTTAAGCACAGCGTATCAAATTCATTAAAGTAGAGCCATAAAACGATTTATGTGATGGCTCACGTTATCCCACACAAAAACTAATGTAAGTACTTGCATTAGATATTAGTTTATAATAAATTAATAAATCATTTGATCAAATACTGAACTTCAGCTTAGTTGAAAGTATGAAAAGATTATTTTTGCTGATTCGAACAGAAATGCAGCCATATTTATCTTAAAAATCGATCTCGAGTCATCTCACCCATTCATTTTTACCAAGTAAAACGTTAACCATATTTTGACACATTTTCTAATTTATTGCGTATTTTATAATGTGTACACTTATTTTTTTCATGTAAAACATTTCTACAGAATGCCAAAAATATATTTATCATGTTATCCTTTCGCTTGATCGCTTCCTTTCATTAGTCACAGTTTCAAATTTTCAATTGAAAGAAGAGAAATGAATGAATACCTTGTATTTACAGAACACGTTGAAATATTTGTGAACGAATGAATGAGAAAAAAATGCTTTACAAACTTTATATTTAAAATGTTGACCATTTTCTAAATTTTTTTGTCACTAAAAATATCTCACAGAAGGATCTCCTACACCCAATAATAATCCTGAATGAATGAGTTTGTTTTTCTTTTATTGGGTTTGTTACCTGTCAACAGGTTTATTTTTGGTGGTTCCTTTTTTCTTTTGGGTTTTTAACATCAAAAGTTTTCCATACACCACAAAAACCACAAAAACCACAATCAACACCCAACCTAACCCAGAACAAAAAACACTCTTGGTCGAGTGCCGTGAAGATTGGGAGACATTTTTAGAGAGATCCTTCTTTTGTATAACTTTTTTATACAAAAAATACTAACCACAACAACAGCTTAGTTTACACAAAAAAGAGGTGACAATTGACTTTTGAAGATAACAACAATACTAATAATGTGACATGAAGCTAAGTAAATATTGTTGTTTCTTCGCGTATACAGCTGCATTGCATTTAGATTTTTTTCAGTTGCGTAATGAGAAAAGTCCTCCGCGTTCTTCAAGTCAACTTACCAGAGATTTTTTCCCCTTATGAAATGAATACAAAGCTTAAGAAATGAAGAGGCACTCAGGCATTTTAAAATGAATGATTTACGATGACATTTTTTATCTACACAAAACATTTTTGCTGTGTGCATATTCTCTTTCTCAACTCCCCCCAAAAAATATGTTTTAACAAAATCATCCCAAAAACTGCTCAATTGCAGATTGGATCAACCGAAGAAAATAGTCATGTTAAAAAATCATTGTTGACCTGAATTGTTAAAAGAGATAGCTTAGTTTTCTAAAATATTTTGGATGAGTGAATCTTTTTTCTCTCTAAAGTACAGGAAACTCAAAGCATTTATTTCTCTTGACTTGATTTTATTACCATTCCAGCAGCAGCAGCAGGCATACAAAATGTGGTGCATTATCAAACATCTCTTTTCTTGACCACTTTTGTATTTTTATTTTTACAAGTCAACAAGAAAAAGTCAAGTAATGCACCCATTTCTATTCACAGTACATTTCAAATCATTAATATTTACTGACTTTTGTACACAACCACAACACATGCTTACAACAAACACTTCTGCTAAACTTGAATCTTTCGAAAAAATATTTTCCCTTTTTTTATTGCAAAGGTGGTAAAAACAGAATTCTTCCCGAACAAAATATTTTTTTCTCTTGCAAACATGCATACCTACAACTTACATAACATGCCTATGTACAAGCTTACTTTTAACACTTTTTTATGCATGTTTTTTTTCCTGCTTCCTTAAATACTTGTTTTTTTTCGTTTAAAGAAACAAATTGTGTGTGACTTTGTATTTTTTATTATTAACTTGCGACTTCGAGCAAGTTATACAGGATATCTGTGGCGTATGTCCGTCTGTCTGTCCGTATGCACGATAATTCAAAAACGAATCAAGATTTTCAAAATCTGATTTCACCAATCAAGACATATGGGTCCAAGCTTGGATGAGTTCGTTGGTCAGCCAAATCGGTTGACCCAGGTCAAGGTTAGGTCAAAGGTCAAAAATTTCAACATGACAGTATGGGCTGAAATTTGGATGGTAGGTAGCTTTAGTTTAGAAACATGTTTCGGCAAAGTTTCAGTTGACCCCACCCAACCCTTTTGTCTCCAGAGGGCTTTAAAGATCACAATTTCAACATGGTCTAATATCTATCCTGTTCAATGGATTTTAATGAAACTTGGCAGGAATACATTACTAACAAAACGGATTATTATGCATATTTTTTGAGGTCAGGAAACTTGACCCGACGTGACCTGGGTCAGTTTATTTTCGAAATTCCAAAATAAACCCTGCAGTTTTATTACATGGATAAATACATATACTAAAATTAAATACGTGTGCAAAATTTCAGGTCCACATGTTGACCCATTTTAACGCCAAAACGATCTGAAGTTGTGATTTTTCCACAAGCAAACACTTTAACGGCATTTAACTTGTGCAAAAATGAAAACAATTTTATTTATACTGATAAAACAATAATTATGTTATCTACTTTTTGAGCACATTAGTCGCAAGTTCCCCATATCCTGTTGTCAGGTTTATTAGTAACTTAGATAACATATTTTATAGTTTATTTACTGTGACAAATATATTTAAGAACATATGCATTAAATTCTACATTATAAGCAATAGATCGGCAGTGTTGCCTATAATATCCTGACAAAGAGCAAGCCCTAACTTTGGTGTACATATTCCATAAGGTCCCACATCAAATCCACATTGTCGCGCCGCTTTAAGCATCCTTCGATCCAATTTTTTCAACAAAAATGTTTTCCAAAACTTTTGAAAGTGAAGTACATTCTTGTACGGTGCTCCCGCCTCGATTGAAAACACAATAGCAATCGAAAAGCATACAGCCGAGCCAACAGGTAGAATTAAATACGTGAACAAATTCAATTTACCCCACATTGTAAGAGTTCCTGTTGTTGTTACCGAGCAAAGTAAAACGCCAATTATTGCTACTATGGCAGGAAACTTTTTTGCAACAATACTTGAGAGATCAAACAGAAGGCGAGTTTCTACATATCGAACATAACATTGGTAAAATTTTCTGGAAGGAATATGTTCATTAAAGTTTTTACACGTTTTTACAACTAATTCTCTAGAATAACATACGGCCATTTCTAAGGCTGCAATTGTAATAAGAAATGATGAAAGGAGGTACCATAATAGTAAAGCACCACCAGGGCCGTATAGAATCGAACACAGTATTTTAACAGGTAAACTGTCTCCTATCACAAGTTGAATGGGGTCCAATGAAAACGTAAATGGTGCAACGAATACGATTAAACTAACCAAGAAAAAGGCTGAAGAAAACAAATAAATGAACAGTTCTTGTAGTGTATATTTTCCAATATTGATACATTTAGTGGACAAACCTTCTCGTTTGTAAATTTTACAAGCTTGGGTGACAAGATATAACCGTTCTTCACTTGTAGTAAGCATGATGTAATTACAGTAGTTAAAAACAACACACATTGAAGAAACCAGGGAGTATACGATATAATGGTTAATGTATTCCATTTGAAGTTTTGATTGTCTGTTGATGAAGAGGCTGAGTAAGTAGAGAGATACGATAGGTTGGCCAATAAATATTCCAAACATAATAAATGATCGATAGATCTTGTGGTATATTCGATTGTATAATGGGTGAGGAATTACAGCGTTTTTACGGATGTCAACGAAATAAGGACAGGGGAAAAAGTTTTGGACGAGGTGGTGGACTTTAAATGAGGCCTCTTTGAGTGACATGGTAAATCGTGGAATTGTTCTAATTGCAGCAACTTTTCGAAAGTCTAAGAGGATACGTCGCAAATGAATAGATTAGATAAGAGTCGCGACGGTTATATATTTTGAGAAAAAACACCAAAATGTAAAACTGACGGCAAGTATGAAACTATTGCGCAATCTTATTGCTACCTTAAATAATTTGAAAGCTATATTTAAATTAAAAACAATATTTTCCATCCAAAAAAGGTATAAAAATTATTGCGCAATATATGCCAGAATGTAAGAAAAATACATTACCTTGTCTAACCGGAGCAACGAAAGTTTTAGCTTGAAAAAAACAAGACTAAATATAAATGGAAATTTCTGGAACATATTGATCTTTATGTTATAAAACGAATTGGAGGAGTATATTACGTATATTATTCGACAGACCTGGTTTCCACGTGGAATATACTTGCATAATTCCGGAAAACTGGGATATGTAATACGAAATTGACTTATTTTTAGTGTACATTTTATTTTATTCTTGGTAATATTATACACTTATATAAATTTAAATATCGGGAAAATCAATACTCAGGAATGAAGTTATGTAAAAGCTAATGCAAAGATTAGTAATTTTTTTAGCTTGTTTTATTTTTATTTTATTTCTGGAGATATGAATATTATGTGTGTAATTGAGTATAAAGGAATACTAAAAATAAAAAACTAGTTGTAATTAAATTAATTTGCTTCCGTTAAAACTAAAATTGAATATATATTGTTACTGGTATTAAAATGAGAATTTTTTGAGTTTTTTTATTTCATATTATGTTAAAGTTTAGAACAATATCGTAAAATATTAAACAGTATGTAATAGTTAGATAATATTATTATCCAAAAATTATCCATTACATCTATTAGACCTCATAGTAAATCACAATAACACAGTCCAGTCACACACACACCCAGTTACAAAATTAATTTATTTCTATAGTTAAATGTCTAAGTCAACTACAAATATCGTTTGTCGTTTGTTTTGAAAATATGACGGTTCATAAATCATTCTAATGAAAGTAGGCAAGTTAAAATATTTTCCTTTACAACAAAGATGAGTAAGCTTTACATAATAAGCAAAAGATCTGTAGTATTTTGTATTATATCCTCGCATATTTTAGGTCCTAACATCGGAGTACATATTCCATATGGCCCCATATCCAATCCAAAGTGTCTCGCAGCTTTCAGTAGTTTTTGATCGTACTTCTTCACCAAATGTTTTTTCCATAACTTTTGAAACTTCAGCACATTCATATACGGCCTTCCCGCTAAACTTGTCACAACAATGGCAATCACAAAGCATATCATAGAAACAATCGGTAGAAGGAAATAGAAAAATATGTTAACCTCCGACCACAAAGTAAGTGTTCCCGTTGTTGTTACTGAGCATAGCAAAACTCCAATACAAATTACCACAGCCGGACCTTTCATCATTACAATAGCACTTAGATCAAATAAAATTCGTGTTTTTTGATATCGAGCATAGCACTTGTGAAATACCGAAGAAGGTACAGTTTCGTTCGCAAGTAGCTTGGTCTTATTTAATACCAATTTTCGAGAATAGCATTCGGCCATTTCGAGAGCTGAAATACAAATAAGAAATGAAGAGAGAAGATGCCAAATTAAAAGGCCACTACCTGGTCCATAAAGCAGAGAACAAAAAAGTTTTACCGGTAAACTACTACCAAATAAAAGTTGAATAGGATCAATTGACATTATAAATGGGAAAATAAACACGCTTATTATAACTATGAAGAAGGCCGCAGAAAATACGTAAATGAATACTTCTTTTGTTGTTAGTTTACCAATACTAATGGAACTAAGTTTAAGATTTTCATAGCAATATATATCACAAGCTTGACTTAAAAGGTATCTTTTTTCTTCACTTTTTGTAATCATTATATAATTAATGTAGTTGAAAAC
>JAQFXM010001868.1:0-28569 GCA_034693345.1 Entomobrya multifasciata
GAAGAGAAAGTATGTAGTTTAAGAACTTGTTTTCTTTGTTTACATGGTTGTTTGTCGTAAGTGAAAGTAATAAACTGATAGAGGTTTGCTTTGAAATCAATAAATATTAATAATATCATTTAAATTGACATATTATGAGTTAAGTCGTTTACATCACTCAAAAAAGACCTAATTCTTAAAAAATTTAAAAATTCAAATTTCTCGTACGGACAGGGTAAGATATGTTTGAAGTAGAATATTTTTAAAAGTGCTATTCTTTTCACACAGATTGCACTTTTCAAAGAACCCCGACTCGCTAAGGCATTGGAGTAATTAACCTTTTAAAATTACGTAATTTTACCAGAAATTTTAAAATAACTCAAAGACTATTTCGAATTTTGGCTTGAAGTTTTCTTCAAAAGATAGCCCTTTAAAAACTACATCATGTAATATTTTTAGATTTTATGATAAATGTTCCAATTATTTTTTAAACTTGAAAAACCAAAAAAATTGCTAAAAACTTTGAAGGGGCCTAGTGCCCCTGGGGTCAAATTTCGGGGCAAAGTTGGGGCACTATCTGAAATTGCTTTTCAAGCGCTACAACATATATAAAATTTATGTAGATCCATTCATGTGAGAATAGTCACTATAAGCCTGACCTATAGTGATGTGCCATCATCATTTATATGGCATGGCAGTCAGTCATGCATGCATGCTTACTGTACGTCTCTCAGGAGACAAGATTAATACCAGCTTGTTTCACAACGACAACCGTCATATGATTTGGCTCGGTTGAAAAACTGACAGAGTTGAAATTTAGACTGGATGGAGAAAATTCTAATATTTTCTATACTACCATCAACCATAGCATTACACTCGAAATAGTAATAATAATAAATAAAATGGTACTATGCTTGCTTTGCTGGTGAGCAGGAGTGGTAGTGGCGGAGCTGAGTAGAGTAAGTCTACTTGGTATATTATTTAACTTATTATATAACTTTATAACGATGATTATGATTGCTTTGTGAAATGTAGCTTTGTTGTTCGGCTTTTTGATATTGATATTGATGGGTGGCTATAGAGCAAGCTAGATGGAAGTCGCGGCAGTCAGTATGTAAGTATAGTTGAAAGTGAGTGAAGCAAAAGTAATCGGAGGAAAAAGGATACGCCTTCCCTTTAATAAGGTAAATCATGTTGCATGGCTTCCTCGATAAATGATCCTGTCGATCGCGACATGATTTCAACTCTCTGGAAAGCTTCGTTTGGAGAAAATGGAGATTCTACATTACTTACTTTACTACAAGTAGAGTCGAGCTGCTTATTTCTCTATTGATTTTGACAACGACACAGAGAAAAAATAAGTATTTTATTATTTTTATAAAAATTGGTTACTGTCTTAGTTTTTTTGGGTTTGGTTATATTTATATGTCTGCGAGCACTTCATCATATAAAGTGGATAAACACAGTATTTTGTTACATAACTCATGACAATTTTTTTTCTCTTCTTCACAGTTCACTTTGTGCTTTTGGATCACTATCAAAACTATACTAATTCCCATGTCATCTAGCACTATATACCACCGTGGGTGGCACCATTTTACACAGACAACCATGTATGTTCTGCTCACAAAACCGTGTAATTTTTGATCAACTAAAATATTAGAGTCGCTTCAAAACACAATTGTACGTTATTTGTATGTACCATACCAGTTGCTCTTCATATTAATGTACTCATTTTACACACACACATGCGGCAAAAAAATTTTTGATACAAAATTTTTCACTTTTGACAGATTAACCACATCCAATTCATCTTACTACGAAATCCAAAATATCCAATCCAACATAAAATGTTTTACCTATTCAAGCTTTTAAGCTTTAAATAAGCTTTTCTTACTTGCCACCCCTTTCATTTAACAATTTATTGATGTTTTATGTGAGTGAGTGTGTGTGTGCATGTTTTTTATTTCCTTTTAGCTTACTCATTACCACCAAACCATCCTGTGTATATTTTAGTTCAAAAGGTAAAGTGAGAGTAAAAAATGTTCTTTATAAAGCTAAACCAAGAGAAAAAAAATACATGATAATATGTCATTTGACATCACGAAAAAAATTCTTGGCCATAGATTAAAGGCACTCACTCTCACTCTTCTAAAGTCTTAAGCCATAATGTACGTTCGCTTTTTTCCTCCACCTTTTTCCACTTTACTTTGATATAATATATTTGGGTTTAAAAACTCAGCCAAGACAAGGCAGAAAACAAAACAGAACACAACCAACTTTTAACCTTATTGTTATTTTTTTCGTTCGTTCTGGCTGTAATGCTACTTGTTTTTTAGACAAGAAGAAAGTAAGCCGCGTTTGAAGAAAAAAAATTGTACCAAGACTTATGATGGTGGTGGCGGTGGAAGTGTAGTTTATTTATATGTATGATCGCATAGAAGTAGCAGTAAAAAGACGCGACATTATAGAAAAATCGATAAGCATAAAAAGCGATCCCGTAATTCCTTAACCTATATTCTTGCTACTAGTGTACAATGCGGAGAGAGAGAGAAGAAGGAGAGTGCCATTATTTTTTTGTCTCTAGATAGCCAAAGGACATAAGAAAATAAGTGCAAAAAAAGTCAAAGGCAGAGAGGGAGTATAGTGTGTAGTGATAGGGCTTTACACCCCGCATCGCCCTTGATCTGTCGAGTGATAAAAAATAGCGTTATATATAAAAGTCGCAAGAAAAAACAAGAACCACACACAAGCTTTCAGGCGCTACCATACGACAATATTGGGCGAAAAACGGAAATACTATGGTACAGTGCTACCATAAAACGTTCGAAGCAATTTGGCCATTTGAGGAAACCGATGATATGCCTCAAATAATTTTTAAATGGTAAACACAAGTTATTACGGTATTCATAAAAATGAGGCCTATAGTGGATTTTTTCTTTTAAAATTGTCTACTGGTTTGGTTTAGAGTGTACAAGGAGGAAGGAGAAAAAGGCAACACCAACAAAAAATAAGATTTCCTGTTTGTTATTCCGTACGCTTAAAGATTTTTTTGCAAAGGTCCAAATATTATATGCACGTGGTAGTATACATATTTATTACTATACTATTTTTTGCAGAGGGAGAGTGAGAGAGAGAAGAGTAAATAGCGCTAGTCAAGTCGAAGAATCGAAGAAAAAAATATGTAGGCATTCCTTTTTTTCTCGCTTTTCTCTTTTGCTTAGCGGCTCTCTGGTAAAGTGAGAGAGAGAAGGCGAGGTACTTGACTCTTGACTTGAAACAAAAAATATGTGTAACAGCAAGAAAGAGTTTAGGTAGCTCAAGAGTGTTTGTGTTTACTCTTATGTGTATTTTTCCAAGGAGGAAGGAAACAGCTGCTGACTTCGATATTCATAATAATAAACTTGGGAGACTGGGCTCTCGGGTTAGGGTCTGTCTCTTTGAATTGCTTAGGAAAATAAAGTAGAAATGCAAAGATAGCTTTAAAGAGACACAGGCAAAAATAGTGAGATAATCAATGAAAAAACTAGGTTACGTCACACAGGCTTAAAAGGAGAAATAAATATATTGGGAATTTTTAAAAATAGAGAGAAAATAATAAAGTATATGAATAAAAAGATGGGTCGCGGTTGCTGAGAATCCGTTAAAAAAATTTAGAGGGATAAGCTATTATGTTGGAACTTTTTTTTATAGATGTGGCCCATGTTTGGTTTTGTTAATTATATTGAATTGCTGAGATTTCGGGGTAGGATTGTACTTATTTAATGTATTTGTTTGCTTATCTTGTTGACTTATCAAAAAGACAAATTTGTACGCTACATTGTACAACAGATTTTCTATTTTAAAGCCACAAAGCAAACAAGCTGAGTTGTATAAAATCTTTTGAAATTTTCTGATGAGAATGGGAGAGAGCTAATCTCTATTACTATTAGTTTTTTTGGTGATATCTTCTGACTTGGAATGGTGCGATTCAAAAAGGAAATAACCCATTTACCCAGATTGAAATCTGAATGAGATTGTATCGATGATATGGAAAAAGGAGAAGTGGTAGGAAGATACATACTTAACTTAGATGCAAGCAGCAGTAGCAATGAAATTAAAATTGAACCTTTGGGACCAGCCAAGTGTACCATTTTCTGTTCCATGAAATTGGATTTTGAAAAAAGGGAAAACATACACAGCAAACACATTCCAGTCCTCCTCATCCTCCTCCACTTTGCTATGCATTTTATGTTGTGTATAATGGCCAAAAAATATAATGTTTTACTATCACCACATCACATCTCAAACAACACAGACCAAACTATCAATTCAAATGAAATACTATAATGCATTATGTAACATGCGTGTGTCCATGTAAAAATCTAAAAATGTAATCAAATTACATATTCGTCGTTTTAGAGGGGACCACACAAATAAAAAAGATTTTTACGATTAAAAGTGTACTAAACCAATTCAAATTACAAACCTTGCACAAAAGATAGTCGTATGAATTGTTACTACGGTTACCATAAAGATTATACACATATTTAGAAGATATCCACACATCACTCACTCTCTGCTAAACTAGAAGTAAACCTTTGCAAAAAAAAGTTATTGACCCGATCTGATGACTACTGCCGTCTGTTTTTCCTTTTCGTAATATTTTTTCAGAGATGATGACCATCGCGAAAAAAAACAAGACGGTCATTTCATCAGCTTTTCGGAGAAAATAAAAAAGTAAACAGAGTTACAACACATCCAAGAAAAAAACTTTCCTCTGTATCCATTTTTTTCTCTGTCGAAAAATTGAGCTGAATAAAAAGGAAAAGCCAACAAAGAAATCCCGATAGACCACCCAAAAAAAGCAAGAAGCGGCAGACTTGTTAACGCAAGCAGAACTAACTGGTAGTTCCAAATAAAAAGAGAAATACATAAATAATATACAGTCCAACCAAAAGATTACTAACCTTACATGTCAATTTTGAATAGAGAAAACCTAGCAACGGCCTACCTCTCACTTTATTACTGCAAGCTACAATATACAATTGTTTTCCTTAAAAAAGAGTTTCAAACTGCAAAATATTTTTAGCCTGACTGAATGAATGTACCTTAGTCACTTTCTCTCTGTTTCACTCATATCATCTATCTATCTTTCAAGCTGTATATTTTTTATGGATGCCTACTACAATTTTTTTGTTTACGTTTTCCAAAAAATATTATGTGAGCATTCATATTATATATTTTTTGTTGGTGCAAGCTTGATCCATATCCAAAAAGATGTGCAGGTTCTGGTCTGATGCTTGCTTTTTGTGCAAGCAGTTTACTTCTTTTAATAGACCATGATAGTATATTATGCGTGTTATTTTTCTCCGGAAAAAATATTATAGTATAAAACCATATATATATTCCTTAGTAGGTTTATATATATACATACAAATAATGAAATGACAGTAGCAGCATAAAGTGGTGATCCAACAAAACAGACACTGTTTTATGCCATGCCAATAGAATTATGGAATATTTTCCCAAGTTATAAATGTATGGATATGAATACATATTTATATGCTGCTGTTGCGTTGCTGCCATCATCTTCTTTAACCGTCTACTCCTCCACTACAGCCGCACCGTCATCGTCATATTCATAGATTCTCAGGCCGAAGTGCATCATAAAATTTTCATGCTTTGCTAGCAGTCTCATTCGCCAGAAAAAAATGGAGCGACTGGAGACTTAAGTGAGTAAAAAGACTTTCTTCTTCTCCAACAAATGCATTACCACTTTTCCTAGTCTTTTCTCCCCACCATACTTTATAGTCGTTCAACAAACTTTCATTTTTTTGGAAGCAGTGGTAGTGGCGGCGGATGAAAAGATGTATGACGTTTTGTGTTTAATCAAAAATATGTTTAAAAATGCATATGTATATGCGCTACATTGAAATATTGAAATATACATAAACGGGTTAAATCCTTTAAATTCTATTTTTAGAATGATACATTCATCATGTAAATAAATTCCTTTATTTTAAACATAATCATAATCACTATCACTACCAGTTTTTTGTACTATATTTTGTTTGTTTGCAAACCACCTACTAAAATATTTGTCATCCAACTCACGATTTTACAACAAAAGAATTCCCATTTGACAAGCAATAAAATGGCCATACAAACAAAAAAAAATTTGGGTTTCCTTTACACGTTTAATCGTCATCATCGTCATCATAATGGAACGTGAAAGTAAGACTGTTAAACTGTTTATCAGATTTTACAAAATTATTAAACCATTTTATATTACAATGAAAAAGCTGGTTAAATGTTACTCTTGACGACAAGAAGAGAAAAGGAACATGAGTAGTCCGAGAAGTACAAGTATTAAAATAAATTGAATCACGAACAAGGACAAAAAGTAAGTAGACATGATTGAGTTTAAAGTTATTAATATTATTATATGAAATGGTGATATTATACCAAGTATCTATATAAAATACATGTATAAGCATAACATATACTCTAGGAATTATCTCTTTTGTCTCCCGTTCCCAAAGTCATAATGTCATTAAGGCAAAAGGAAAGAAGAACAACCATTCTTTCAAATTAGCCATTTCTCTCGTTCTTCTAATAATTTTTTCCAACTTTTTCTCTCCAAAGTTGCTACAAAAAGAAGAAGACGTTAAGTAAACTCAGAGAAGAGCAGATTGGCTGCCATTCCATCTTTGCCAGCTGCATATTAACCAGAGTAGAAGAACAAGTTGGGGAAAAAAGGCTTACGTCGTGTACGTCAGAACGAGAAGTCATCTGATTTGATTATTCCCATGATTTTAACAAGAAGACGTGTATATACAAGTAGAAATATTGTGGATGATGAGATGATGAGTAATCACACAATTTGTTTGTACTTGTGACTCAGATTATAATACGACTCACTGGAAGAAGAAGGAAGACTTTTACTTTGTGACTCTGAACAAAGCAGAAGAAGAAAAGATGATGATGATGATGACGATCATAATGCTGTGGTGATGGTGGTAGAGCTTCTGCTCCTGAAAGTCTTCTTGATTTCATCTCATAATCATCATTATCATTGTGATCATCATCATCATCATGGATATATATGGCTATATATATGCCACTACCAGTAATTCTGCTGCTTATTCTTTATTGTGATAATTTACCATCCTTCCTGCTTGCTCATCACTGGCTTGATGATCAAGTAAAGAAAAGAAGAAGAGAAAAAAAGAGAACAATTTATGCTTATTTTATATTCCCTTCAGCACATTGCATAGAATTGTTCCCTTCTGAATCATTCAGAATATACATATATAGGTATATAAACATAATAGTCAGGAGAGTATTAGCATTTTGGGTTTGTGTTTTGTGGCTGGAATTGTGATTACATCTGTCTTGATAGCAAAATGGCATTCACATTCACAGCATTCATTCTCCTTTTTTCTTCTTTTCAGTCATCCCATCACATCTCATCAACTCAGCCCTTTTCCCTTTCTTTCTATTCAGGAAAAAAGTAACTTGACATGTTTGAATATAAAATAAAACATACCGAAAATATTCAGCAAACTTTTATTTAAACAGTCAACCTGAAGATTACTACCAAAAACTATTTAAATAGAGAAACTTTATATATTATGCAAATTTATCGATCTATTTAATGTAGATTCTTTGAATATGAGCTTATTATTATAATCTTGAATAGCTGCTTATTTTCTACTAAAAAGTTAAACTGCATTGCAATCAAGAAATGCTATTTTACTTGTCATCTTCACACCAACTATACTCATTACTGTTGTTTTTATCGATTTTACTGTTCTGAGTTTTGTATGGTTTCCTAATGAAATATCAATACTTGTATTACCCCAACACATTATTTTAATGAGTCTTTCTTTATCCAACATAAAAGGGATGCAGGTAGGTAGGTAGGTAGGTATTTCATATTTAAATTTTTCGTAGAAAAAAAAGATCAAAAGGAAAGCAAACTCCAGAAGAGTAGATATGGTTTACTTGTTGTTGTGTTTTGTAGTGTATTTATTACTGCTTTATATTCTTTAAACAAAAAAGAAACAGAGCAGCATTTCATTCAACCAAGAAGAGATTTTATGGCTGTATGAAATCAGTATAAAAAGTTTTTGTGTGCGTGCTTGGGTTTTTGTGTGTGTGTGTGTGTGTTTTGAATGAATGTTCCCTTTGGGGCCATTTTTTTAAGTTGATGCATTATAGAAACTCCTATACATGTGTATGAACTGAATGGTATTGCATAATACAGAACAAAATAACAACCATAGCAAGAGCAATCATATTGTAAGAAGAAGCGAAATGATGATGATGATAATGATGAAAAAACAGTTTTATGCACATTGCATATCATCTTCTCCCCTTTTTTCCTCCCATTTTCTTCTCTACTTCCTTAACAACAACAACAGCAGCAGCAGCAACAGAGACATTCGCTCATTTCCACTTAATTTCTTAAGCCTTCTCAGCAGTAAAGTAATAGGCAAGCCATTTCTAAACTTGCGAGTCTTTTCTTCAGAGAAAGCTAGTCAAAACTTGCACGTGGTATATTGATGATAGGGTAAAGGGAAAATAGTGTGGATATTTCTAGGTGCAGTGCTGCTGCAAAAGTTCCCACACCGAGCCGAGAAAAGAGACAAGCAGTGTGGATATGATCTGTTGTATGGATTTGGTTGGTGGATGTGAAGGAAGGAAGGAAGGAAAATGAAATGCATTTTCGATGAAAACTAAACTGGTGGATTTTTCCTCTCCATGAAAATTTTCATCCACGTATCATACCACCTTAAAAAGAAAATTTTCATTTAAGGAGAGAGAAAAACCACAAACTAAACAAGTTCTCTTTGAAGAGAAAAGTAGTAAAAGATCAATATTCTTAAGTAGTGGTGAAGAAAGAAGAGTGAAATGAATTGATCCCTTAACTACTTTGCACCCAAACTACTACTGGATCTATCCATCTCTTTAGTAAAATGCATAAAACATAAAGTTAACCCAAGAAAAAGTAGTTGTTCAGTTCAGCTCAGCTCTCTTGCTGCTGATTTGATTCTCCTTTAACAAAGTGCACTCACAAAAAACCAGCTAGGCTTTCTCCTGAAACCGCCACACAATCAAGTGTATAATGTTAATGTATTATTCTGTTGATGATGATAATCAAGATGAGCTTTTTCCCAAAGGTGAATATCACCTTTCTTTCTCTCTACTATGTTGAGAGGGAGAGAGAGAGAGTATAAAAGCAGTGCAGTTCATTCTTTTCATCCTTTTCCAAAATGATAATAGCAACAACAACCTAAGGTTGTTGGCATGGCAAAACCAAACCACTCATTTCCATATAAAGCAAAAGCAAGGTAGCAGCAGCGGAACAAAAGGATGAAATGGATAGGTATACATTTTGATGATGATGATCTTGAAGATGCTACTGCATTACAACAACACCACTCATTCCTAATCAACTGAATCAGTTTTCATACCCATTCATTCATTCTAGTTTATTTTTTGAGAAAATTTCGGTGGTGGTGGTGGTATGGCAGTGGTGTGTGGGGATAGGGATAGGTTTTTAACTTGTAAAGCTTTTAGAGAAGAAGAAGAAGACTGCGAGAAATTCATTGTTTCCAACTTACTATTTTGGGTGGGAGAAAAAGAGTCTTTTTATGCTAATGTAATAAAGCTACAACTTTTTAATTTAGTAGCAGCTTTATTTTACGGTCGGTGAAAGGAAAAATGGAAAGCTTTTGGTGTGTGTGTGTGTCTTTCTTTCTCTCGTTAAATCTCTGTTTTGTGTAGTAACAATCAACAAAAGAGGAAGAGATAGGAAAAGATACTTACACACTTGCATTTATCTTTTGTTATTCAAAAAAGAAAAAAAAGACAAAAGGTGGTTTTCGTATGAATGTCGTGTAAGTTTTGTACTTTATGTTTTCAAAATATATATACTTGTATGAAATGTTGAATGTATATAAAATATACATATATTTTGGCTCGTGTTGTTGAAATGAACGAAAAATTGTACATACGCCTGAGTCGGTGTTTCTTTCACTTTTTTCAGGAAAAAAGTTTTTAGGTGGAAAAGGGAAAAAGCATTCATTCTGTTTTCCTGGTGCATTTTTTCCCAAGCAGATAACTGAATGGATATTATGGAATTTCGTTTTCGTGAGAGTGATGATAGGGAAGAGAAAAGGGGAAATTTTTAGAAAAAAGCATGACTGCTGCCACGCAAACTAATTTTATATTCAACGTTGCCTGTTTGGTTGTTGGTGTGTAATTTAATGTGAGGTGCATCCATCTGTTTATTCCACAAAGTAAAAAAGGACATACAATTTAAAATTATATACAGATAGATAGTTATACATAAAGTAAATTACTTTTTTCGGGGGGAATTAATGGAATGAGAGGAAATGACGCCAAGAAAATGTCTTATTTTTTATGGCTGCTCTTTTCCTTGCTTACTTGTTGTTCTTATTATTAAGCAATAAAAGTCAAAAGAGCTTGCTATTTATTTGCAGTCGAATTATCCAATCAAACAAAATAATGTTATCTTAATCAATTACACAGGACATTACTTCTACTTAACTGGGTAGTAGAAAAAAGAATGAAGACAGTTTGAATGAAAGGTGGTGGCGGTGGTGGTGGGGGTGTGCTGTGTGGAGCAAGAGTGCACGCAGATGGTGTCCGTATGTGCTTGGGTGACACGTGTTGTGGACCATTCCAATTAGTGACCCTGTCTTATGTGTATGTCTCTGTCGCAACTAATTTTGTATAAAGAATAAGTAAGTAGATCTTGGAAGTAAAAAGAAGCAACTTACGATGGACAAAGAGAAAAAGTACGATTGATTTAGATTTATTGGGAGTGGCATTAAGGATGGGTTCATCTGCCATGGAAAATGGCATTACTTAATCTTCCATTCAATTGACTTTTTAGCTAGTAAATTAATTAAGTTGAGCAAAATTATAGCAAAACACAGATAAATTTGCACAGAATAGAAAGAATGGTTGCATGTGGAGGAATTTCAACATGTTTTATGTAGGAAGAAATTGGCAACTTGGTTAATTGGTTATTTTGTTGTTGTTGGCGTTGGCACCATGAACAGCTGGACGATCTTTTGGGATATCACTTTAGTAAATGTGGGGGCGGTGCAGGTGATAAGGTTATTGGTATGTTGACCAGCTGTTGTTTCTTTTGTAAAATTGGGAAAGATTTTTGATAATAGCAAATCATTTGGAAAAAAATACATAAAATTGATAAAATGTCATCATCCAGTTAACTGGATAAAGATGATGGTGATGATTTGCATAACGTAAACTTTTTTTCTCACTTAAATTAAGTGTGTACACCGAAACTAATGCACTATTTTGTAAAAACCTGAATATTTGGAGAGAGAAAAATTTCCCTGTGGAAATATTCCTTCTGCATATTTTACTTATTTATTCAAAAGGTTAACTTAAAAAAGAAGAATAAATGCATTAAAATCATAAAGCTTGATGCGACGACAACCAAGAAGAAACAAAGGCTCAAGAGAGCGCGAGGACTAATATATTTTCAGAAAGAAAAGTTTCCTACTAACTCCAAATGCATGCAAATACCTTACATTGCATACTTTGTGTGCGTGCCACGAGAGAAATCATTAAAAATTTAGGTGAGTGACAGGTGCTGCTCATCTTAAAATCTTACAGAAAACTTTGGGAACTCAGCAGGTTGCCTTCTCTGCTTGTCTTGTCTCTGACTGAGAGAGAGAGAGAGAGAGAGACAGACTGACAAGATGAGCTTTTCCATCTCAACCCTTTTCCCCCTTTTCTCATGTTACCACCTCTCTGCATCTGCATTGATTCCTCTTTTACATTTTAAATCTGTTTTTTTCTTCTCCTCTTTCCATCTCTCATGACAATTCCATCGTATCCATGAATTCCATCATCCCTTCTTGATCTCCTTACAATTTAAAAGGGTCACTATCCTTGATTGTCGTCTAATGCAACACCAACAACCTTATAGATTGTTGTACTCTTTCCCGTAACACCAAGTTTACCTAATTTACTTTCATCATCATCATCATCATCATCGCACCCACTCTGTTAACAATTTGTACTACAGGTATATCTACACTCACATATGTTTCCAAATTTTTTATTGACTTGGAATTGTTTTTTTCAGGACACGCTCCCAAATACACACACACACACACACACACACACACACATGTGTCCAAATTATTTTCTGTCAGGATCGGGAACAACGGTAATAAAAACACAACAACTATAGCAGGAAAAGACACACAAGCTCCAACACATACAATTCTTTTTTTTCCTAATGAAAGTCCAACAAAATCTATTAGGGCACAAGGAGCAGCACAGCAACAGAACAATACATTATTTTGGCCCAATGTAGCAAAAGCAAGGAAATGTATACACATGACTTCAACACTTTTTTTTCTTTCGTTTTTTTTGGTAGTGATTTTTATTAGCACAGCTTTGTGTAGTCAAGTAAAGTCTATAAAAAAAATCCGATCCAATAGCAGCAATGAAATGACCATGTATTTCCTGTACCTTTCTCTTCAGTTGCCGTTTGCCGTGTTAGATTAATGTACACAAAAAAAGTAAATACACATCTGCAATATATACTCTCTGCTCTTTTTTATCTTTGACTACTGCTATTTTTCAATACAATCTATTATTCTAGCAAACAAGGTAATTAGTTTCTCTTTCTTATTTATTTGGAAAAAAGAAGCTATGTTTTTTTCTCACGTTATTTTTCCTTTTCATCAAATAAAGCAGAGAAGAAAAGCAATTGTTGTGAGATTTGTTCCCATTGTTACCATAAAATAATGACTGTGATGAGTGTGCTGTAACGGCAAATATTATTCAATTTTAAGAATAAATTCGAAATCTTTTTTTTAAACATTGCGAAAAAAAATTATCAATTGATTCACACTTTTTAATAGTTTTTTCCCCTTTTACTTTGTGTATGCATAGCTTATATTGACACATGACAGTATCAAAGAATGTTGTGTAAAAAATATTTTTACGATTTACAATAAAAATTCTTACACAAGTTTAAAGAAAGAGTGCGATCCCATGTTTAGATAAAAAAAATTACAATAAATATTTATACAAGAAAAAAATTTTATTTGATATTTTTCAGCCAATTAGAAACAAGCTTACTTAAATACCGAAAAAATACGCGTGTATTTTGTCATGCATGCCTTGGCTAATTGAGCAACTGGTTTTTGTACTTTGGATTATTTTTTTTCTTGGAACAATGCAACTTTTCAGCTTAATTTACATCTATTGACATGACATAGCTTAATAAAAATAAACATGATGATACAACGATACCAAACGATACAATACGATCCAGTATATTTTATTGCGAGGAAGGTAGTAGACGTTTTTCAAAGAAAAATAAATTGTGAATTTAAAAAAAATGGTGGAATGTAGGGAAAAAATATTTAATAATAATAATGGTTTCTTATCCGGCATATTATTATGCAAACGAGCTAAGTGACTAACTGACAAGAAGAGTGTGCGTCATCATACACTCAAACAAGGAATATTTTATAAGGTACTTATAGTAATAATAATAATAGGTAAAATATGAAGTATTATATTTTTTTTGAAAATTCCTGCAAAATCCTCCTGTGGTGCTTAAGAAGATGGTTATCCACCGCAAAGCCGACAGAAAAAAGGCACACATACAAGAACACAAGGCATTTATCAAATCACACAAGCAAAAACTCCATATTAAATTTTTTTCGTATAAAGTTTACGTACGCATTGCAAAAAAAATATAGCATGATATGATGATGATTACCTGAATACATATATTGTATGACTATGTGTAAGTACAGCTTGCATGGCATGGCAAAAAAAACCAGTTGGATTTTATTTTGTGTGTATGCGTTTGTGTGGATGATGGACCAGTCTTGTGAGACGTTTGATGGTTTTGTTCGTAACTTGGTTTTCCTTTCCTTTACATTTTCTTTCTACTTTACTTACTTGCTAGCTTGCTATTTTATGAAGTTTTATGTATTCCTTTTTAAAGAAAAAAAAGTTAACTCGACAGGAGCGATTTTATCACGCCATCATCATCTTGAAATGAACCAACTTTTTCGTTTTATACGTGAGATTTTCGCATCATAAATCCACCAACTTAAGTACCATTGATGCATATTATGTACATACATATGCTCTGCTTATGTAAGTAAACAACAAAGTATATATGAAATACATACATTAACATACTTACATATATATATATAGCTAATCTTCCACATAAATATTTTTTACCTAAAAACGCCAACCACCACCAAAGATGCTGGCTTTGAGATAAAAAGACAGTTTAATTTTTTTCTCTGTACTTTAAAATTATAATAGCCTTACATAAATTGATATGGTGATAATTTTCTGTTTTCACTTTGGTTTAGACTACATCACAATATACAGTATATATATATTTTTAGTTTCGACCACCAGAAAGAAAAGAATAAAAAATATGAGAAAGGTTTATATTTAAAATATCACACATTACCACCCTTAAACATTTTTGCATGCTTTGCATACTAAATTAAGTATGTGCAACCACCACCGCATGTCCATCAAATGATCAGTGTACTCTGCGCTAACACCAACAAAAAATAAATATGACAACGTGAGACGTTCGTTAAAACAAACACACGTCTGCTCTGACTAGTGTCATGATGGTATTTTCTATGGATTCTGAATATATTTCGAGGGATGTTCATTATAATCACTTATAGAGATTCTCTCTGCCCAAAAAAATTGAGAGGCGGTAAAAGAAAGGTGTGAATCTTTACAAGTAATTAATGTTCCTGTCACTTAACAAATTTCTTGTCACGCAGCAGAGCAGCAGCAAGAACGACAAGAAAAAAATATCCAACGGCGGCAAACATGATGTAAATTAATAATAATAACAATAAGTTATCCAAGTAGTACAAATAGTGTTTCTTCTTGTTTCTCTTTTATCATCGTCACCATCAATACCCGTGCAAAATATATCGCAAACTGTCTAATTATTTAGCATACACTGTGTATATCTTGTATACACTATTCGTCGATGAAACAAGAAATCCAATATACCTGAACCTGACAGGGTTAAAAAAATCCTGCTAGCAATCCAAATCACTAACTTTGCTTGAATTGCAGACAAAATCCAGTATTGTAAGAGAAGCGATAAGATAATTTGTAATATTTTGAGGAAAGTAGACATGAACATTTTATGAGAAGAATTGACTACTTTGCGGGTCTCGGGGAGTTGGTGGGAAGTTAAGTGGAATTTTTTTCTGAAGATAATCTTTCGTAATTTTTTATCAGTACGTAAAGTGAAGTAAGCTGTTAGAGGGTAGGGAGAAAGAGAGAAAAAAAAGTCGCATACCTTTTTAATGATCCCTTCGTTTGTGCCGACAAAGGCGACCGTGTGTTGTTCTGTCGAGGCGAGGGCCACTGATGTCATCAAAACTTGAGAAAACTCGATAGCGGCAGTCTGGATGATTGGAATTGCGCCGGAGATTTTGAGCCCGACGTCGCAAAAGTTGGGGATATTGCCAGCACCCTGTGGAAAAAAAAATAAAGAGAAAAATTATTTATAAATAAATAGGAAAACAATTGACCTCATAATTTAAATATGGTGAGGTGAGGTGACAAGGAAACGGAAGGGCTTGCAAAAAAAGAACCAAACCGACTAAAAAAGCTCGTTCGCAAGCTCATTTTCAAAAAAGAACAGGCCACTGAACTATTATCATATCAAAATATACATTCATAAATATACTTCGTAATCACTTGCTTTTGTTGATTAGCAAGAGAAAAAAATACCTGGTGACGTTTCTTGTGTCGCCAAACATTTTAGCATTTTTAACCTTTCAGTATCTTAAGTATTTATACCTTTTAAGCTCATATCACCAACAGCCTAGGCTGTTGTCGTAATAATAATAATACTATGTACCCGACAGAGAAAAAAATCTGTTGCTATTTATTTTTTTGTATCTATATCTACCTACATACTAAAAAGGAAGTGAATTTCCAAGTCACAAGTAAGAAGCCTTATCATCATTGCCATAAGAACGACACGTCTTTCTACTTCTAACAAAAGTTGTGCATGCATACCTTATTATTATTACCATTTTGTACGTTACTTCTCCTTGTTAACTCTTTCTTTTTTTAGTTTTTGGTTTGTTGTCGTATTTTCTTGCTAACTCATTTGCTTGTTTAGGAGGAGAAGTGAGCCGACAACATTTTTTTATACTTTTACTCTGGTTATCTGCACGACTGCTAATAACAAGAACAGTAAAAAATGTGAGGACGACGAAAAAGAAGTAATCGAATTCTTCCAAGTCAAGTGCTATGATACTTGTGCTGCCTTTTGTACATACATATGTTTTTTGATGCATGAGCCAACAGAGAAGTCATGAAACGGAAGGCAAAACACATTTTTCCATCATCCTCGCCTTCCTCAAATATTTCCGACCTACATACCAAACCAAACACAAAGGCTACACGACTACGACGCTTTCACCGACTAAAAATATACATAGTATTTACACGCTACTCTCTCACCATTAATATTATTATCATTATGGCAGTGGAACGCTCAAGAAGAAAATCATTTCCGCAACCTAAATAAATAATAAGCTGATAATCTTATCATCACGTAGCAAAAAGGCGTACATGCACAAACAGCCCACCACCAACATTTCCAACCGTGTCAACTTTAACTGGTTCACAAGATGCTTGAGTAAGTGTAGTGTATTTTCATAGAGTTTAATAATAGCCTATAGCAATTTTGTACGTTTCATCATATTTATTTATTTTTAGCTGAAAAAAATCAAAACATATTTTCGGGGAAAGCTTGAGATTTGGATAATATGAAGTGGAAGATAATAATAGTAATCTGTGTTCACTTAACAGAAAAGTAAATAAACAAGTTGCTGGATAGACTTGGAGAAGTAATTTGCATACAATTTTTCTACACATTCTAAAAACGTTTTACCGTGTCAACTTTTTTATTTCAGATTGCTAAATAATAATGATAGACTTTATTTTACTCATTGTCAGATTAACAATAATACATGTAATCAGGTCAGTAGCCGAAAAATTGGAACAAGAATAACCGCCTATATTTCAATGATAAATATTTCCAAAAGAAAAAAAGTTGTCTATTCACCTATTTTTTTTGTAAAGAATAGCAAGACCAGCAAAATTATCTCATTTCTAATTAACCCGGTCTACACCACAATAATAACAAGCCTTACTAATTTTTCTAAGGCATATAGAGCATATAAAAAACGTGAAAGATGAAGAATAATTGCATAATATGGGCCATACAGCCACAAACAAGTTACAAGATGATGATCTGCTGTGATGGCACTCTTTTTTTACTTTTTTTTTATCTCGAAGACTAATGTCAGCAGGAATAAAATGATTAACTACCCAACAATAAAAAACTATATTATATGTACTCTGAACTGTGTATGTACTACTGAAAAAATTGCTAGATGGCTTGACTCTCTTTTTACAGCAGCTTCTGGCAAAAAAGTGAGTCTTTTTATTTTTCTGTCTACGTCTGTGGATTTCAAGCAATAAAGTATTCTGGAGGAGGAGAAAAATATCTTATAAGATATGTATATACTTTCTTATTATTAATATTATAAAAGGGAGAAAAAAATAAAGGCCGATTGTTGGGTGCTTCTCTTTACACTGCTCTGCATGATATCACGATATGATATGATATTATGGTGGCATTGCATGGCATGGCCGTTGCCATCATGGAAAATGGACCTCGTTCACAAGAACACCCGCAGGATACAAAGTTTTTTTTCTGGGAAGGAGATTCATTAACGTAATTTTCTTTCCCTCTTGTACAATTTTGTGGACAGATGAGAAAAGGAGAAAAAAATATATGAAGAAACATTACTAAATCAAGTATACATACATACGCACACGTTACATTTATATCGTGTTCATTTCTATAACAAATCATATTAAAGATACAGCAGCTGTCTCAAAAAATCAGCTCAAACTCAGCTCAGAGTTGAGTGCAGTGGTGGTGGTGGTGGCTACAAGATAAAAAAGGAGTAAATAATCTGTAAACTGTTTTGGTGGAAAAAATGAACCACCGCCACCATCACTGCACTACCATCATGTCCACAAAAATATTATGTAATAAATGTTCCTGTTGCTTTTATGTTTGCTTTTTGGTTGCTCTGATGGTTTTATACTTTGCTTAATCATCGTTCTTATAAAAAAAATTTATATAAGATTTTTTTCCTTGATTGGTTGGTTCATTGTGATTTTTGTTTTCTTTCAACTTTGTTTGATTAGGTTGACTCTGACTCTGAGAAGACTTAGGCTCATGCCTTGTGAAATTTGTAAGGGCATATCTGCTTTTTACGTTAAGAAACCTTTTGAGAATATGTTTACATTTTGAGGAAAAATATATATCTGTCGGTAACATTTTTTGTAATAGTTATACTTACAATAATAATATAAATGATGATCTTTAGTAGTGTTATTTGTGGTCATCATCATGATAATGGGAGTAGCATGGGATGTTGTACATATGCCATGCCATCATGCCGAAAATGTTTTTTTTTGTCCCCTGGCTTTATAGATAGATGGATCATTTTTCTAAATAGCCATTTTACTCCATTTATTATTACTTTTCTTTCTTTTTTTGGATGATTTGTGGGGAAACGGGAAACAAGACAGGAGGGATGATATTAAAAAGATACAATAGAGTATAAAGAGAGTGTGTAAGTATTTGTGTTGGAAAGTGAGACAAAAATGTAACCACAGAAATAGCACAGGGATACTAATGGTCATAATAACGGGAAATAATGAGAAATAAGAAATTCTAACCACATGGGATAATATTTTATGGTCGTTGGACAATACTGGCAGTAACAGCAGCAGTCAAGGAATTTATTTTTTGGGAGTATTCAAAAGGAAAAGTGTGTGTGATGGTGGTATGGTGTTAGGTATATGGATATCATAGCAATAATAATAATACTTCCTGATTTTTTGGGTGTTATGTTACTTGGGTCACTCTCTTTACAAGATTTCGCAAGAAGGGGAAAAGAGATGCATTTTTCCTGGTTGTCATGGAAACGGGAAGTACACATATATTTTCTCTACTTTATGTATGCTTTTTATTTTATTTTTTCTCAGAATTGTCTCTCGTTCTGTAAGCGAAAGCAGCAGATTTCAATACAAGATATAAAAAGAAGTATTACTGATTCTCCCGTCTGATAAATAGTCAGAGAGACATGCAGGGTGGAAATAAGAATAGGGTACAGGGAATAGGGAAATATATGGAATTGCTGCTTGCACAACCACTGCAGTAACAAAATATCTCTTTGCCGCTTTTGGTTTGATCACGACAACGGAACGACGACGAAGAAAAACTTGAGTAGAGAGAAGAATCAGAATGATAACAACAATCACTACAGCAAAAGGTTGTTCCCTCTTTTAATAGCCATTTTCCTCTTTGCTTCTGCTGAGAATGGAATGATGGAACAAAAAAATCTACTTGTATTGCATATTTGAACAAGCTTTGCATGGCATCATCATCATATCATGAATGACAGTGTGCTAAAACCATTACCACACGTTGAAAAATAAAATGAATCTCTGTCCTCCTTTTCTTCTGTGTTGTGGTGGTGGTCATATCAAATCCAAAAAATCTTACACGCATACTTAACACACACACACACACACACAAGCAGATATTGTCACACGAAAATAAATAAGAGTATCCTTCTCATCTCTCTCTTCTGCAGCTTCAAAAAAGAGAGTCAACTTTAAAATGGGGAAAAATCAAGAAGGAGCAAAAGTGTACATCACATCAGTGTACACTATCATCATAAAGCACACATCCATAATAATATGCATGTAAAGTTAAAGAGATGATGAGATTGAGAAAAGTAACATGAATAATATTACATAATTTACATAGATCTCTAGTAGTCGTCCTAGAAGCAAAAAAATCTCACTCCACACTACCAAAACTGTTTGAAAACGATCGGATCGCAAAAAGAAGAATACTTATATCCAATCCAGTCAACAAATCTGATACACAGCAGCACGCACACCAACATCAACCCAAAGTCAAGTAAGCATGATAGCCAAAAGCAACTCCAAAACTATGATATGCATTGCATTTCTTTTTGAAAAAAAAAATTATATTAAACGATGAGATATTACATATTATCAAGTTTTATGTACTGCCTTGACTTGATATCCTGCCACTTCCCATCCACCATCTCATCTTACACTCAAGCAAAATCATACACGTTTTTTTCCAAGGGGCTGTGTGCACTGTCCATTTGCCCATGTTTTTCATGTGTGCTTTCATGTTCAGTTTAAGTTCAACTCTCCCAAAAAAATATCCGCTGCTGCTGCGTGTGTCGGTCTTGCTTCCTCTCTCTCCCTCTTCTCTTCACTTATTTTTTTGAACCAGTCGTTTGAAGCAAAAGGGAATATGGGAGAGAGAGAGGGTTGCTTGGGTTACTTTACCACCACCACACCATGCCATTATACTACAATAGTCTGTGTGTGTTCTCCTTTGGACTAGACCACCATCAAGAAATGATACCCTATTCTTCTTCACACTCTCCATCTCCATCACACTCAAAGCTATACATCATCTTCTCTTCTCATTCAAAATGAAATAATACCATGGTTTCTTTTACCATCCATTTTCAATCCTTCTTATTCTCAATTTCACTATGTGTCATGTACCATGTCTTGTCATGCTACATAAAAAATATTGTATAAGGTTTCTCCGTAAGAAAAGCACACTTCTTCTTCTTCTTCCTCATGAATTGGCCCATATATTTACAGGGAAAATGACATTTACTCCGCCACCACTACCACCACCACCACCAACCACACAAACCCAATAAAGAGATTCATTGTTACTGCAGAAGAACATCGTGTGTGTGTGTGTGTGTTTGTGTGAAACAAGTGAACCGTCACATAATAATACTACACGCCTTGTCTTCTTATATGACACATACCACCAACAATTTTAATGGCATTTTCTTCTCTTCATCTCTTCTTCTTTTTTGTTAATGGGATACACGCGTATTTTTTTCTGTGCGTAAGAAGGAATTAAAGGGTTAAAACTGATTTAACTTTTAATACGCAACAGCACCGTGGCGTAGTAACTAAGCTAAGTAAAGAGCAACTTTACATGTTTAATCTGGATTATATTGCTATTTTTATTAATATTATTAAAACAAGTGGAAGATTAAGCTAAAAAACTTACAACTGTAGTTACAAGTTTCATTAGGAAAAAATGTCTCTGTCTGGAATCAATGCAATGGAATATTATGAAAATGAAGTTTAACCCTTTTATATTTATTTTTTCGTCAAAAAAGGACAAAATGATTTTTTCACGGGTTACAAAAAACTTTTTTGGTTAATGGAATGTTCCTTCAGGATTAAAAGTTTGTTCAAGTACGTGTCTCTGCCTGTCAGAAAAACATAGTTGATTAAATGTCATTGTCAATTAATTTCACTTTTTTGGTGCCATAAAACCAAGTAAAGTGGTAACTTGGTAAGTTGCTTGTCTACTGTGTAACATGATCTGTTTTTTTATAATTTGGAATTCCTGCTGATCTGATCTGGTATTCTTGATAAAAACACATTTAAGTAAAGTATACTGTACATAAAAGGTCATGATGATACATTAGTAAAATGATCTTCTGTTCTTCCTCTTATTAAATGAACCAACATGTTCCTGAAATATGTACAGTCCAACCAACTATCCCATTTTGTAAGGAGAAACCAGACACAGGCCCCCTAAATATATAATCTATAGAAATAATTATAATAACTTTACCCGTAACTTTTAAATGAGGCCAATGTCTTCTTTAGTTTCCTTAATGCTCAAAAATGACAAAAAGTGTTTGGTCGTAGTGGATGTAAAAATATATGAAACCAATAATGTGCTTTGCTACTTGGTATTTAAACTTGTAACACTGTATCCAATGAAATTAGAGAGACTTTTCAGAAGAAAAACTTCTTTTACTCATCTTCTTCTTGAGAAAACTCGTTTAATTTAATTAAACTCAAGTAGGTATACACTTTTCAAACTTGCTCCCTTTCAACAAGTCTTATCATTTATTTCTCTGCTTCTTGGTTTTTTAAAAGATTGGCTTTACATAATATTATCATGGTCATGAACATCAACACCACTTAACTTTCTCCGTATATGTACACTGTACACATAATTTAATCACATTTAAAGAAGAAAAAAATACTTATGAGAACTTTTAAAAGTGGTAAGAAAGAAAAAAAATAGTTGGAATTCAAAATAATTTTAAGAATAAGTAAAAAAAAGAGAGAAGAAATGTGATTATTGGCTTACCCCAGGCTCGTAACACTTTCCATCCAAAATGGGTCCAGAGATATAGTCCATATTTCTATTCTCCACACTTCCATTAAAACACATGTGAATATTTTCGGTAAACTTGGCCTCAATATCTCTGAGAGAGTACATGCAAATAGCAGAGTCCCCTTGAGGCTCATTAGTGATGCCTTTACTCTGGGCAAAGACCCCAACGAGCACAAGATCTCCCTTAGCAATTCCCAAACTTTTAGCAAGATCTTCCTTGGCCGGAATGATTTTCGAGTCTTGCACCAAATTATAGTTGACATTACCGTTTCCGGTGCACTGGAGAGTGACTTCAGTGTAACTGTCATAATTAGCGTCAGTGATGCAAGTGCGAGCCAGTCTGGACACATAGCCTTGTTCCTCAAAGCCATGGAGATAGCTTTGCTTTTGAACTATCACAAAGTAGGCATAGTCACTAGCATTAAAGCCGTACACATACTTGACAAGAAAATGATCCCTGTACTTGACGTCAATTCGCAACATGCTCTGCTTGGCAAAGGAGTACTCGGCGTACTCGAAATTATACAAGTTACGACTGGAAATGGCAGGGACGTCGTGTCGATAGTCGCCATTATTTGTAAAAGTGGTCCCAACGTAAAGGACATTGGACACTGCCCACATGTTGTACTTGGCGGGTCCGATGAAAGCGAAAGTGGACGAGTTCTCGTCATTCGCGGCGACTGCATGAGGCGCGAATTCTGGAAGGAGAGTGATATTCGTCAGATTGTACTTGTGACATGCTCCTTGAGCAACGGACCCACAGCTTACTAAGGTCCTTGAACTGGTGTCCACCAAGAGCACCTTGTTTACATTGTTGGTCAACTGTTTACTACTAGGGCTGCTGCTGTCAGATTCCGAGCCACAGCCTCTCGCGTGACAGTTTGGATTGTCAAATTTTGGCCCTGTGGGGACGGTGGCGATGAGACGGAGATTGGAGTCGAGTTCATACAGTCTGTTGACAGCGCCCACGTAAACGCGACCACCGAGTGGATCCACAGCTAAATGTTTTAGGATGAAGGTCTCATTGATTGTAGAGAAGCGAGAGAGGGTCGCTGTTCCTGTACCTGTCAATCCAATAAAATCCCCTGAGGAACTACTAGGATTGCTGTTTGGACCACCGCCTCCCAAGCCCAGGGAGCCCATAGGGCCTAATGATCCGGATCCATAATTTCCCAGACCAATTAGCAGTCCAAAGAGGACGTTGAAGCTGATGCTGGCTTGTGTAGTGAAATGGGAAATACCGTCAGCTGCTGTCATTGTTGTCATCAGAAAATGACGGAACGACGAGCAGTCTGTTCCCTCTCAGTTGGCAAGATCAAATCTGCAAGAGAAACATAAAATAAAATAAAACACAAATCATCAATGACAGTTCATTATTCATCGCGTCAAAAAATAATAAAACTTCATCATTAGAGCTTTTCCTACTCACTGAATGGCACGCACGCACCAGCAAAAATAATAATAACAATAATGACAACTAGCGACTAGGACAACTTTGTCCTTCCATCCAACAAAACAACTCAACTCTCTTTCAAACTTTTAATCAGACAACTCATATTTCTGCAGCTGTGACATGTCAAATAAATCTCATGTCAAAACCCAACACAAACTTAAATAATGATGCTCACTGACTGATTTGCACAATGCAGTGCAACACCACATTAAAATCTATCTTGCACATTATAATTCACCAAAAAGGTTTCCATAGCAACTCAACTTTACATAATCAATAATTTATGTATGTACACTCATTTCCGAAATTAAATGTATTTTTCTTCATTAATCTTACAGCTCAACAGCAGAGGACGGGTTAAAACTAATTAAAATTACTTTACGCATTACTGCCCTCTCGCTACTCTAACAAATTTCAGGCAATTACAAATTAAAGCGTTTTTCTTTCTCCAAGAAAAAAACTTCTTGGCATGTAGAAAGTAGAACCAAGCGGAACAGAATGGATTTCCTTGAAAAGCCTCAAAGATTTTTTCCCTTCTTTCACCAACTCTCTTCCTTTCTCAATTTTCTTTTCCGGCTTTCCCCGGTTTTAAGTATACTCCCACCCAAAAACAAGATAAAAAAGTCTCTAATAATAAAATAATAAATATGATGAAAAATATATTTAACAAAATTTCTCTTTATATCCTAATTACTGTTCTGATGATGTTTTTTTCTCGGTATTTTCAAAACGGAAAAGGAAGTTTGGTGTTTTGTAGCAAAAAAAACTCAAAAATATTTCATACGCCAGAGTCAGAGTCCAAAGCAAAACTTGTACTTTCCTGACTAAGCTTTGTAACATCAGCAAAAAGAGTAAGCAGAGAAATCTGCTGCTTTTTCCGGTTCTGCTCTGAAAAATAAATGGAGCAAACGAGGAGACGTACGCAACGCACACGCTACACTTTTTTCGACTAAAATTTTTGTCATAAAAAATTGTGTGAAGTCTTTTGTACAAAATGTATTATATTTTAACCCTTTATGTAATGTCCGCTCACATTTATTTCTGTTTGTCATGTTATCATTTGATTTTCTAAAGCTTCAGAAAGTATTTTTCAGTTTTGATTTCGATGCTGCTACAACAAAAACAGAAAATGATAACACTTATCATGAAAACGAATGTAATTTATAAATGTTTTCTAGTTTACATAACATTCAGGTTTGGAATCACTTCCATATCTTTTTAAAGAACGTAAACTTCACTCTCCAGTTGTCAGTTATTTTATTTATATTTTATTTGAGTTTTAAATTTTTTTGCTATTAGAGAAATTTATTAGAGTGCAATGAGTGCAATTGTTCCACTTGAGTAATTTTAATGAAAAGGTGGATTGAATGGCGAGCAATTCTAACCCTACCTAGAAAAATGTATGTACATATATTTTCACCATCATTTATTTATTATTATTACTACACTACATATTATTATGAAACTTTCCATTTTTCAATGATCTCTTTCAATGTATCTTTCTGTTTTTTATCAATCTCAGCTCGTTCATGAGTGTGTATCCCTCATCAACCCTTTTCTTTCTCTGTCGGCCTCATCTCATTTCTCCATCATCAGCCCGACTAATTCCTGGTAACCCCATTCATTTCATTTCCATCATCAAATGATTCCGATATTTTTGTTTCCCTACCTACCAGCATCAAAAAACCCTTTGTATGCATTTTACTTTAACTTGAACTGCTTTTGAACTAGTTCAGTAGAAAAACGCCGAGCCAGAAAAAAAAGAGAAAACACTTTGTATAATTTATTTTCCAGTATTCCACCAACCAACCTTTTTCAATTGCACACAGAAAAAAACCGAACAAACAACCAGCAAGTCTAGTCACTAGTTCAAACATTCTCGTCCAACCAAATAGGTTATTATTACCATTACCATAAAAAATAGGAAGAAGAAATATACTACGAAATGCACATGTTCCATTAAAATTATTACAAACACACTTTACTTTCAATTGCGAAGTGCATTTTGCTTGACAAAGGCAGACTGCGACTGCATGCATAATACATTATTTGAATGAATGAGTTTTGTGTGTATTATTGTAAATATACTTATAATATATATCTGTATTTTTTATATGCGGTGCGGACACACATTAAATGCAAATCATGCATGTTATGTAGTACAATGTTGGCAACTTGGAACATTTTTTTCGGGGTAAAAAATAAGTATAAAAAAAGTTGTGTAGGGGAAAGGGCCGAGCCGAGTGAAACGAGCATGTACACATTGTACACAACATTCATACATAATCATATGCCATACCATTAGCAATGAATACTTAAATAGTTTACTGTTCAAGAGTGCGTTTTGCGTATGGAAATTTCTGGATGGTGGAATACAACTGTTATATAAAGTCTTCTAAAAATTAACAGGCTGTTAACTCCATTCTTTCTGACTTGCTCTCATATGAGAATTTTAAGGTATGCATGGTGCACACACACATACTTTTTATCACATCATTTGCTGTTTATGTATAAGTTAGCGATTGTGGGAATGTAATAATAGCCTGTTTAAAAAGCGATTCCATAAACACACAGCGAGAGTAAGTCAACTGTACTTGGATGAAAGCATTTAAAGTGGAAAACATTTCCAAAAAAAGATTATCATTCATATTGTATCCCAAAATATTACATGACATTGCTTTTATCATCTTCAAAATATAAATAGGTTACAAAACATACATAAAAAACAATGGATTTTTTTGGTACAAGTCTTTAATACTCATAATAATTAGCCGCTTTGTATACTGTCCTTTTTGTCAAGTGGCTCATTATAATGGAAAAAAATGAGTGAATACCCTCTGCAGTTGTAATTGCACTTTTTGTACAGAGCATATTTAAATTTTAAAGACCGATCATTAAACAGCATTTTTTCTTTGATCTTTTTTTTCTACTTTGAATTGCAATTACCATGATTACAAGTGGTTATATAGGACTATTAACCCTTTCAAATTGTTTAGTGGGGCAGATATAGAACTATCTGTGACTGTGGTACTTATTGTTTAAAAAAACGACAACAGATAATTGGAAGAATGGATGGAGGAGATGAGCCTTTCATCATCATCTGCATATTGCATAATGTACAGGCAGGCAAGAGCGGAAGGAAATGTTGTGTTCTGCTGTTCTGTTGAACTAATTAGTAGCACAGCACACACACAGTTCCTCGAATAATTTTTTTCTCCATGATATGATGAATTGTTAAAATTCAGGGCAAGGAAGCATGTGATACTGACTGATATATAACTTGCTGTTGCACTAATGCATCATGCATGTGTGCCGTTGTGCGATGATGTGGTCTTTTTGCCGCCGGATGGACTAATATATTCCTCCACATAAACTAGTATTCTGCTGCTATATTCATTTATCTTTTTGATTTATGTACAAATTTAAAAATACAAAAAATATGAGGATTACACCAACCATGGTCGTTATCCAAAAATAAGTTTTTGGCCTTGTGAATATAGACCAAAAAACAGGCAGGCTCTCCGAAAAAGAAAAACTTTGCATACAAGCAGCAAACAAGCAAGTACGCTTGAATTTAAATTTTATATTTAAACAAACACACTTTTTACACTAAACACACTAAACCACTTTTATTTAAAAACCCTATTCCATAATGACATGTATTCTAAGAAAATTCACAAAAACTGAAATAAGGACCTCATTTAACTTGCACAATAAGCTGTTATATCATCCATCATTTCAGGAAAATTTCCATACAAACTTTATAAATGTAAAAAACTGCAATGCACTGCACTGTATATCAAGCCGGCAACTTGGAATATCATAAAAAATATCAAACTTTTAAGTAAACCCACTACTGCATTTTATTTTTATTATTATATTCATCCGAATGGAATGAAATGGAGCACGAGCAAAACCACTAAACTGGAATTCTCAACTACCCAAATAAAAATCAATTTTCCCAATAATTCTTTCAGGGCAGCAAAGTAGCAGCAGCAGCATGCATGGACCATATGTCACGTCTAGTCATTTTCAGAGCAAACAAACGTATCTTGCCTTTCCTGTAATTCATTTCCCTTGGAAAATTACTATTAATCTTAATAATAATTGACTATGTTGAATCGATGGCATTTTTTTCCAATGAAACCATCAATCAGTCTAAAAATTACCAAGGGAAAAGAGCAAAGGATCTCCCAACTCCCTCAACAACAATTGCCATGACAACCACAATACAAGGCTGAATTCTCCATAAATGCCCTCATATTATTTTCAACAGGCATAACCAAAAAGGTATCCTTTAGGGAATTACTTGAGTTGGTCGGTCCATCATCACTGCATCCGTAACAGATTAACTGGTTGTGGTATGGTAGCAGTAAATTGAATAGAGAGGATCCACCAAAATGTATTCACTCAAAACTCACAAGAAACACAAACAATTAGACTAGAGCAGTGTGCTAGTAGCTGAGATGCTTTTGTGTGTATTCCAAAATAACAATGTGGGTTGAACCCAATTTTCAAAGCGTAGTAATTTTTACAACAAGAATAAACCCATCAAGCTAGGAGTAGCTAAGTGGCGAAGCTATTTGTAATAAGTTAAGCAGTTGTACTAAAAATTGTAGCTTACTGGCCCTTTCCATTTAACTGTAACCGCAATTGCAAACCAATACCTGATATTTGCTAAGCTCACTTAGACGAGTCGAATGATATGTCACTTGCTATAGGTGACCTCATAAAAAATTTGAAA
>JAQFXM010001869.1:0-28564 GCA_034693345.1 Entomobrya multifasciata
TAAATTTTAAACATAAAAGAAGTGCGCTTCGTTTATCTTTAAATAGTATGCTCTAATTGTTTCCTGACAATAATATGCATGCTACTTGTCAGAATTCGGAATGACATCCAAATCTAGTTCAATGTATGAAAATAACCGGAATCGTACAATAGTAGTATTTTAGACATACAGGTCACAGATGGAGAAAGGTATACAATATTATTGTAACCAAAGGTTTGGGAGGAAGTATAATGAGCAATAAAATTGTTTCGTGTTTGATTGAAATATGAAAAAATCGGTCAAGGTCAATTTATGTTTTGATAAATGAAACACAAGTAGCAAATTCGTTTTACACGTGAATGATTTTTTAAATCAATTAACCAATTTCCAGTGATCCACTTTCAGTGATTGATTAGCTCATCAAGAAACCAGTATCATTAACATTATTATTAGAAGCGTAACTATTCGTTTATTATTTATTGAAGGTGATAGTTACTGTAGCATGATTTATATAATAAGTTTTAATTGTATGTGTATGCACTAAACAAATTTGCATTATGAATGACCTATATAAAATGGATTCCCTAAAAGAACTAAATAGTATAAAATGAAGTAAACAAGTTACCTAAAATGGAGCATGCATTTGTTCAGCAAAAAGCTCTAAAGGACGAGAGCGAGCTACAGGAATTGCCTGAATATGACTTTACATTCACAAAACTTTACAATGTAAGTAATAACAATAGAAGAACGTGGTGAAAGCATAATTTTTAGTCCTTAAGAATTTTAGTAGCATTGGGAAGGTAGGATTCTGATAATTTTTCAACAATAATGCATTGTCAGCAGTTCGTAGGAAAAGCCAAAAGTTAATGGTGTTTGGTGACAAATAAATGGCATTTGTTACACAATCACAATACCAGGTTGGGATATTGGTATTATCTAGTTTTTAACAAGTATACTTAAATGGAAAATCGGAAGATCCGGTTCTCAGAAAGCTCCATTTCAAATACAAAAGAATGGAACAAAGTATATATGTTTAAGAAATCTACATATACACACTTTATATTTCTGTGTTCAACCCATTCTATTCTTTTCCTTTTTTGGAAGTTTGATCACGGGGAAAATTTTAATGATATTAGGCCCTATACAGACTCTTGTCACGCTTTGTAGGCTCGTAAAGAAGAAAATGGACAATATTTTTGTTCTCTCTCGGCTATGTAGTCTGCATTTTTATATGGACCTGAAAGACATCAAAGTAATACATTTGTAAATGAAATGGGTGAAAGTGGTGCTATTCACGTTTGCTTGATGGAATAAAATGATCAATATAAAAAACACCACCTACATATTTACTGTCGTTCTTTTCGGTACGTGAAGGTATAGATACATGGAAAAGCCTAAAAGACTCAATACAAGAGATTTTTAACTTGATATAAATTGGAAATTCTCATGATCAACAAAAAAGGTTTTCTCACTCCCAATCCAACTTTCTAATACAACAGGGTATTCTACACTTGGAACTGAAAATCAGAAGAGAACCAAAAGTTAATCGAAATCGGAATGAAGACAAAAAGGTACTCTTTACAACAGTCTATTTTTCTACCTCTCTTTTCTATCGTATGTGCCACTTGACTTTTTCAATAATGCATGCTGATGACTAATGGACGAACACTCCCAAAAATATACATAGTTTTCTTTATTTTATCTGTCCTTCAACGCATTTATCTGGATCTTAAAACTACCTCGTGTGTCTTAGCATTGCGTAAGCTTTATAAAAACTTATCGCACTTATGGGTCCTGAGGCTGACAATAGTATACATACCCAAAATATAATTCGCAGGAAAACTGTCGGGAACAGACATATGATGCAATATTTTTCTTAGAAGAAAGAAAATGAAGAAATTCATTCAATCCTTTAGAAAGCAGACAAAAGGATACACCGTCGCTGTAGGGTGGGGTAAATTTTAGGGTGCACACATGAACGAAGGTGTGCATTTGACGTTGTCAATTTTCGAATTCTTATTTCTAGATTCATCAATTACAAAACACACCGGCAAGAAATATAATTGAAAAGCATTTTCTTCTATTAGCTTGCAAAATATAAGTTTGAATTTATACAATGCCATATATTAACGATTTACTTAATATAGAATAGTCCATCACTTTGGTAGACCACATATTTCGAATCGTTGTGAAGTGTATAAACCAGTTTGAGTCTATTAAGCCCTTACCAAAATAGTAAGCAGTTTAGAAATGTAACATTGAATCTTAAATGTATAAAATAAATCATAAGAATCTTGACCTAAAGAATAGTATGCTATATGCATGTTGCCCCAAAAACCTTCAAAGTTGTGTTTTGTCAGAATTGACTAAAATGCCGTGTAATATCACAGTGTACATTCTTGCAAGAGCAAATAACAAGATATGGAAGCGAATAATCAAATTAAAATCATTGTAGTTCACAAGATGGAGGAAAGTTAATAATCGGTTTCATCCGACTCAATACATTTGCATTTTGGCATGGAGGAAGCTTTTATCACTACTCGCCTTTCATTCTCCCCTAGATGAACGTGAGCCGCGTATGGAAGCTAGCTACAAAAATATTTGGATATTCAATAACTTTCTCTTCTCTCTTGCATATCACACGTACACAAAATAGACTACTAACGAAAATGGATAACATTGAAAAGTGATGATGATAATGGTGTAAACGAAAACTCTTTCAGGACTCGACTGCGTAGACCGTGTTTGTGTCATGCACGTGTCTGCACATAAACAAACAAGGGAAAGAGGAAACATCAAGTGTTTCAGTGAGTTAGAACAGAAACAGTATGTCTTCTAGTCGGACATAAAATAGTGTAAAATACACACTCATCTCATCTGTTTCTCTTTGTATTCTAGTCCCACACGCCTTTCGCGACTATTTGTCTACAAGCTATAGTCTAGTTTGCAAATATATGTATAAGGATCTTTTTTTATTTTGCATTCCTTATTATTAATACTAGATGTGCATCCAAAAAAAGTAAAAGTCTAATGGAAAGTTTATATGAATGTAGCATTTCTTTTAGAGATCTAATGATACAACTCTTTCGTCAATCCCTTTAGAGAAAAGTCAAGAAGCAGAAGGAAGAAGATAGCTAGGAGTACTTTCTAATGATATCATTGTTGCGAATAAAGAATTCAACACAAAATGCGATTCTTTTCCTCTTGGATTCCTCCAACTCCAACTCTCCTTTCTTCCCAATCTTTCTGTCGTGTACACATAGCAATGTAGTTGGGGAATGGGGAGAATGTAGGCAGCAGTGTTGGTAGAACTTTTCCCAGTTAAAATCAAAAGAAATTCTTGGTTAAGCAGAAACAAAAGTGGGAGGAAGGAATAGAAAGTATAAAAGCGTCTAACAGAAAAAATATGTATATTGGAAGGAAACTCGGAGAATCGGCTTCTTTATATAAATTTATACTTTTGAATGCCTAACAGTTATGCAGATACTTCTACAACATAACCGACAAAAAGTTCTTTTCTTCGCTCAATGATGTTGGATGTCTGAGGAAGACTAAGAGAGCAAATTGAAATTTACATTCTAAGACACATTTAGAATGCAAGTTTTCACGCAACCACTTTCCTTTTTCTGAGCATGTTATTATGATGATATTGATAGTCTAGGACCACTACTTCCAACTACTTCAACCCAACCATCATATCATCATCATCCTCCAATTTAAACAAAACATCCTGCCTGCTCATTTTGCATTATCAACACATAAAAATGAATCTCCTCTACTTTCTAACTCCTTTTCTCGTCGGGAGAGTCCTTCGTGAGAGCTGGTTTTTCTTTGCAGAATTTTTCGATTGTGAATAGCGGGCTATAAAATAGCAACTAACAAGGTCATCTATTTCTGGTCTCAACTTTTTACAGCTCAGCTAACATCCACTCAAACTCTCATCATCATCTTCATCCTCATGATATTCTGGAAATGACGGAGGAGTAAAAAAATAGCGATTATTGAAGAACTGAACTACAATATACTTCCCTTCGTCGGGCTATTTCCTTCGAGAAAACTAAACAAAACGAAAGCAAACAGAAAAAAAGAAAAGGGCAGAGACAAATTGTAATTTTTCGTACAACATTTTTTGATGTTTTATATGAGCTCTACTGGCTCCTTAGCTTACAAAATTGAAAACATGTAAAGGACCTACATCTAAAAAAGTAACAGTCAACATTTTTACGTTTTATACTTTCGTAATGTTATTTATTGAATTTGAATAGTTAAAGTATATATTTATTTAGTTAAAATGGAAAATAAAGTCATTCTACTAAATCGATGCTTTATAGTTTGAAGGAAGAAAGGAGTGGGGATCTGTGTAGACAAACAGACATCGAATTCACATACAACCAGCGTTTTGTTTTTGTCTTCAAAATGCATTGTGCATCAAACACATACCATACACAGGTAGTTTTCTCTTACTGAGGCCAGGCATGCAACTCAGCAACATCAAAGCAATACCACCGACCGCTAGCAAGTATCAAGATACTTCCGTTAAACAGGTCTACAATGCAATATTACTTTCTCTCTGTCCTTCTTTTTCTAACCTCCTTTCCTAATATTTTTATTTCCTGCGGAACCTCCCTTCATAAACCATATCTATGAAACCAGGAGGCAACCAAAATAAAGATGAATGGAACTCGCCAAAAGCAGATGTGAGTCAAGTCAGTACCGGAGATGGGGATAAAGGAATAATGATCATAAGAGGAAATTCAAGTTGTTTTTGAGCTATTATCATGAATATCTAGAAATATTACTTTTATTATCAGCATCACAAAAGACATGATGATTTTTAGTAGATTACTTATACGATTTCTCACTTGCATGCAGCGATAAAGTTTAAGTAAAGAACAAACCAAGTAAAAAGCTTTATCAAAAACCACCGGGTATCATGAATCATGACCTATTGAACCTATTGAATTCATGGTAAACTACTCCAGACCTCCTACTGAGGGCAATTTGCTGTACATAATACATCTCATTATAATACTGCACGTAATTTAACAAACTTAAATACATCTATAAGTATATTTATGACATGGTCATTTGCTTTTAACATAGCTTCGTATAAGAATTCCATTATTAAAAGAGAACAACACCCAACCCAAACGCTTTCTTAAGAAAAGCAAATTATTATTAGTAACCTCCCAAAATTTAAGCTTTTCGCTAACAATGTCAACTTTACCAACACTTTTTATAATGCATTCATGTTTATACTCCATATATTCAATTTATTCGTGAATTTATGCATACCTACAATGATGCATGTCTACCTTCATGTGAGAAGGTCTAATGAAAAAACTTTACTACTCCCTTTCACCCTTTTTGTTCTTTTTTTTTTAAGGCGACCCTGTTCCTCTCCATTTCCATATTAGCTTATTTATGGAAACAACCGGCAACGAGACGAGAAGTTGCTGCACAGTGCACACCATATCACAAAAAAGCATACTTACTGATTATTCACTTCCTTTTACTCTCCACTTTTTTCCTTTGCCTTGCAAAAAAATTGCAAATCATTGTAAATTCTAAATTATGGGCTACGACAGCGGAAGCTGTTTTGCGTCATACTTTCACTGTTTTCTTTTCTTATAACATCACTTCTTACACTTTAAGTTATTATCCACAATCTACACACACATGCATCCAAACAGCGCATCCTTTTTATTACATGCCTTTTCTTTTATAATATAGTACTACACATAACACAAGCTAAAAGTAATGTACTGTATCTATGTATTCATGTAAACTTTTAACAAAAACTATATTATATTCTACTCTACAAACAAAGTGTTGAAAAGTAGGATATAAATGAAAAGGATAGGAAACAACAATAAAATGCGGGATATAATAATATCTTGTTTTTTTATTTTCTAAACTTTTGTTCATGCGAATATATTGTGTACTGCTTACTTTACTTTTTAGCACACAACTCAACCCGCGAAGTTTATAAAGAACTCACTACGGTGGAGCCGGAGCCATACCACTGCATCTCCTGTGAGAGTACTATACTTTACCAAACCGTCATCATGTTTCTATTTTTCTTATTTTACTTCACATCTTTTTTTATTTCAGCGTTTTTGAATCATTTCTTCTAGCTCTTTTTAAATGAAATGAAAGCCTTTTCCATTACGAAAGAAAGAAATACACACGCTTTCACTTCACTGAACCTGGCTATTGTATGCCCAGAAGAATTCTTTCTCCACTATTTTTTCTTCTTTTCACATTTGATTGCATTGCATCATTCAAATTGCGCCGCTACCCCAACAACTCGATCTTTTTGCGGACACCTCTACCCGTTCTCACTTCCTCCGTTTCGCTGAAGAAATAAATAAATAAAGTAAACAAGCGAGTGCCAATGCCAACTGTTAGTTTTCTCACTCAATTTTATGCTATAATACATACATATACACGTCAAAGAAAAATGGGAAGGCTGCGTGAGAAAGAAAAACAAGTTCATAATTCCCAAATATAATCAAGTTAGTGAGAAAAAAGGAAAGAAAATTATGCAGACATTTATGCTACGAAAATACAAAGGAATTTTAATTTTTTTGCGAATGAAACCACCGATTTCAAAAGTTTAAAAAATAAAGCGTTGAACATGTTTTGTAGAAAATTTCAGTTCAAATAGCTAGGCTTAAATTTCCAATGTATTAAATGACTTATTCGTGGTAAAGTAATCTCTGTTCAAGTTCATCTTCTTCGCAATTTTTACCCAGAAAATTCAAGACATGAGGGGGGCATAGATCGTCACGTGTACGACCATGGTATAGTAATGAACATTGTAATAAAAATAAGCTGGAATATTTTTAGCCTTCAATTACTCCAATAATTTTTTTTCTCAGCACAATTTTCTCCTATAAATAAACTTGTTGATGACGATAACGCAAGAAAAAAACGTGTACACTATTTTTCACTACACGTGTTTCCACAATATTTCATAAGCTTCACATCTTATTAATACCAAATAACTATCTTCCTAAACGTCACTTTGCATTTATCTCGGTCAGAATACAACCCACAAGGCTATGTATAATAACTCTAGTTCCTAGTATTTTAAGATGTAGATCACAGCGACAGACCAAGGTTAGACTGAAATAAGAGCTTAAACTCGATGTTCATATAGTCTAAATTCTTTTAACTCTACTATAAAGCGATTTGAGTTCGTCCCTGCTTTTTTGAGAGATACAAAGCCAAAATGCAAAATGAATTACATGTCGAACATTAGCATAGATATTGAAAAGTGGTGGTGTGGTAGCAGGCGTTGTTTGGAATGCAATCGGTCTTTTGAAGTGAAAGCTTGCTTGTGTGTGTCTATGCATTTTGTATATTGTGTTGCGACTCTATTTCGAGAAAACTGCTGGAAGCGCTGTGCTTATCAATTGCTTTTTCCTTGAGTAAATAAATTAAGAGTACTTTGGTTCTCATTTTGTTCGCAATCAATAGAAAGTTTTCTGTACAACGACAGCGTTCTGTGGTGACGGTCCGAGTGAGATGTCAAGTCGTGAATCAGGAGTCGTGATGTGATGATTATGTACCATGCTGACACGATCAAACTCTTATCGCTTTCTCCCTTTTCTATGCTAATGGACTGCTTTCGAGTAAAAGTATAAAAAATAACTCGACGTGTGGTATTCACTATGTAACGGGGGATTTTGCGTGGAGGGTTCTTCGGGAGGGTGGAGGAGTCACAGAGAAAGAGAAAGCTACGAATTTATGCGAAAAGCTACTTTCCACCGCAAATCATCCAGCTCCGTGAGTTACAAGATTGAATCTACTGAGAAATATGGCTCGGACTTCGTTCATTAAAGAGAAAGGAATGGATTAAGCAATCATGATCATTTGCACAACACAGTTTATAGTTTATATAGAACAATCAAAGATATGTTTATTCTAGTACGGCATTAATTTCATGACAATAGAAAGGGTTAAGTTAAACTAGCTGACTTAATTATTATTAGGTTATAACTATCGTACTAACCCTAAATATGAAGGCCTTCAATTACGCTAAGAAAGATTTCCTAATCGAGATTAACAGTAAAAATAGCTAAACTCCTAACCCCGAAATTGCTGAGAGAAGAACTCCTTGCAGTGGGGTGGAGGTGGTGGGGAACTAGACTCCCCCGGTCTGGTGGCCAGGTTAGTTTTCGTTCCCATACAATGAAGTTAATTATTGCTCTTATAGATTACTTACTACTTGCTATAGTTTAATTAAACTATTACTGCTCAAGACAAGATGATGGGATGGTGACTGTTGACGGTAGTGGCAGTGCACTAAAACAGGGAAACTCGGGATGGAGGTAGATCCGGAGAAGAGTCCGGGTAAAAAGTGAGAAGGGTCCGGGTAAAAGTGAGCTGTGGATTACACACAAATATACAAAACCAAACTATAAGTTTGACGAAACCCAATTGAACACTTTGTAGTCACCGTGGTAATTAATTGCTTATTAGATTTAACTCGACTCTTAAATTACAACTCACCACCACATTATACAACGTCTTGTTCAGGTTCATTCACTGAAGATGAAGACCTGTCCAGCGGGAGCTGGGGGATACCATTTTGCTATAGTGTACATACAAAATAAGATCATTGTAGTTAAAACCCATTCATTATAATTGTGAAATTTCACAAAGAACAATTAAATATCCAGCTGAGAACTTACAGGTAAAATGGTGAATACCAACTACAATTAAGTAGTAACAGGAGGTCCTGTCAATCGCAAGAATGTACGCAAGAAATCTGTGCAAAACAATAACCAATCTGATCAATGATAATCCTTACACTTTCAATATAACACACACTACGCACCAAAATGACATTGGAAAATTTTCCAAGAAAATATCTCTTACTTACACGCCAGAGATACGCTGGTGAAGGAGGGGTCCCGTTTTCCAAGGCTGTCGGGACGATACTGAAGTCAGTACTCGTCAAACAAGCCAATATATATTTTATGGCCAGTCAGCATTTACTAACATGCATTTCCCATGCCGCATAATTGCTTGGAATTGGCTACTGCTATATTACAATTGTAATATTCAGCCAACCCACTTGCTGGTTCTAGCTTCAAAACATTAAGCCGTGAACAGAGCCCGGCACACTGACTGGGGTAAAGTGAAGATGTTGACATGTGAAGGTGATCACATCACATCTACTCTCTGCAATGCTAACGCTAAGTCATACACATTCTTTCAACCCATTTTCCCTCACAACCTATTTGTTTACATGGAAGCTATATGTACAGTGCATTATTTTTATAAAATAAATGGAAGAATGAGGAAACCAAATATTTTGCTTTAGCATTCCAAACCAGTAGACAAAATCTCCGGGAGACTATGTCTGTACCTATCAGTAAAATAAACTGAACAAACAAGCTCTTTTCCGGCCGTGTGTTTCAATTCAAGGAGGTTAGGAATTCTTCACGCTGAATAATAATATTGCATTTTGAAAAGATCAGTTTTGTTAGAATGGGTGGTGATGGTGGATGGAATCCACATGGAATGGAATGTGCAAGTTGCATAGTGTTTACTGAGGGAAAGTTACCACATCCGTTGGTTTTACAAAAACATATTTTTTGGTGCAGTTTTCACTGGAAAAAACTGCACCTTTGTTTGGTATGCAGTTTTTGCAGATTGCAAAATTTCTAGAGAGACATGACATGGCATAGCAAATGAATAGATTGCTTACAACTGTCTTATTTCTTGGGTGTGATTTTTAGTGCATGTCTATAAAATAGGAAATATGTCGAAATGAAAAAACTCGTATATATTAAAAAAACATTCTTAAATTTATAGCTTGTTAACTGTCTACGTTTATGAAAACAAGTCTCAGTCCTATCATCATAATCACTTTTTTGCTGCTCTTAAACTACCAGTGTGAAAAAGTCATAAACAATAGGCATAATGATTTTGCTGGCTTTGTCTGTGTATTTATTATTTCATTGGAGTAGCTTATTGACCTGGTCTTTTTTGTGGAATGGAGTAATAATGAAGATTATTATAGTTGATATGCTGCCAAAGCAAAAAAACCTTAACGAATAAGCTATACTTAAGAAAGCCGATATATATATATAAATTTTATTGGTTATAAAATAAACCACCTGAAATGTACGAAAAATGATGCCGGTTCAGCAGAAAAGAATTGAGTCTCCTTCGGAAGCTATTAACATCTTAAGAAGAGTCCTACTTAACAGAAGATCTTAAGTCTGTCTTTTTTAAAGTCAATAAAACTGACTAGAGCTTATTGACCAATTAAACCAAAATGACAACGATGGAACAAAAGAAATGAACTATTAAAAATGTTCAGGAGGAATCTATCGATTTCTCATTTTTTAAATGGAACAAATAAAAAGAACAATAAAAAATATCTCAAAGCATGTCATTTTGTTTAATATGACCTACTGCTCCTGGAACTATAAGAGTTTTTGTAAGTTATGTAACCTTTAAACTTAAGTTGCACAAAAAGTCGAAAATTATAACCTTTATTTTTTACCCAATATTGCATCACAATAGAGAGCCTATAAACAGTTTGATGGCAAATGACTGTACGCTTTATGCGTTATCACTTTTGTAATGGTTTGATTTCTCACTGGCTTCTAGCTTCGCCTGGATATTTTCGATGCGACCATAATGAGTCTGATCGTTATGTCATTTTGTATTGTAATGGCTAGTACGTGTGAATGTTATGGGATGATGCTAGGTAAAGTTTATAATGTACATTTTCTTTCGATCCCTTCATGCATGCCTAGCTGAGATAATGGAGTGTACACTTATTTTGCAAATCAATAAAAGTACTTACGTCTCCACCACTGTCTTTTAATCCAATAATGTTGGGATGCTCAGCAAGGCTTGTGACCAAGGCTGCGCTTAGGTCCAAACTTGTGTTTGCTGGCACAGAGTAAACCATTATTGGCAACTTACTCTTATCAGCAACCTCTTCGTAGAACTTCCGCAGTACCCCGTCCTACAAACATCATCATGAGCAGAAAAAAACAATATCAGCACATTATAATCAGCTTTAACTTTAACAAGCTTTGACATAAACATCATCTTACATTATTTTCCTGCCTGCCGCCTTCCTCTGAAGCAAAATGGCTGTGTAGCATTCATAGCAAAAAGCAAAGCAGTGCACTATTCAAGATAATCAGGTAAGCACATAAAAATAAATTAGGTGACTATGCATGAAATCTAATGCACTTAATCCCTATCTTATTATAACGCGTTATATTAACATGCCTTATGTAATAAAATAGCTTGAAATTTTCAAACTTTTTAAAATGTATTTCATTTCCAAGCTATAATCCAAAACATAAACGTTTTCAAGTTCACGAATTCCATATGTTTTCATCAAACAACTTTTGAATGAATTCTCATGCGTACACTTACTTATTATCCTAATTCAACTCACTTACCAGCTACTTTACTCAATCATCTTTACAGAAGCGTAAAAAACCACATAAACGACTATAATCATTTTTGACGAAAATATACAAACATGCGACATGAAAGCATTTGCCCATTTAAAAAAGGAAGTTTGCTGCTTTTATGAACTTTTTTCTGTACATAGCACACACTTGGTATACCGACACCGACAAGTAATGGAAGGATAACGAGCTGAAGAGATGAGTAAAGAAGAGGAAATTATTTAAAAGGATCTCTCGCATTACTATGATGGTATGATGCCACTGCGCTATATATACACACTTGAATCGAATGTGTTCAACAACAAGCTGTAATATGCAATGTAAATGGTTTAGCTGATGATATGACATAGAAAGTAAGTATGTATGATATGATGACGGTAGCGATATTGACGATGGCACTTGAAACGTCAACCTCTATAACAACCAGAGCAAAAAAAAACTTTTTGGAGAGGTTTTGCCATGCAATATTAAGTTTGAGGCTAGTTTCTTTTCTTCATCTCAGACAGCACAGCACATTCCCATCAAATTTTGATCAACTTTCTTCTAGAATGGAAGGTGAAAGAAGGATCAATGTACCCTGAACTACAACATGTAACATGTCTCTGCACTTTGCACACTAGATCAGGTAGGTAGAGAGGACTAAAAAATGCGTACAAAAACTAGGGAATAATTGTTAATACAATTAGGAAAGTTATTTTGAGAAAAAGAGGATCTAGCTATTTAAAACAATCTTGCAGTATTTAAGTTTTTCTACCGGAAAGTTTAGAAAAAAATAGATTTATGCTTAGTCACACTTTGCAATCTTTTGACAATACTTGTAGAAAAAAGTGCACGTGTAAAAGACCATACTCAATTTAACTTAATTATATCAACATCCTGTCTAAAAATTACATCTTAAAAGGCTTTTGTGCATGCAATTTTCAAGGACAAGTAAAACGAAAATGCAAATCCAGCAGAAGCAGTGTATTTAAATTTAGCATTGCTTTTAATTGTAATTGCACTGCTACCACCATCATGACTCTCACCAACCAATGAAAAAATGTATGTAAATTATTTAAGCATTCCCTGGCACCAGCACCATTATAACTGTATCCTCTTCCGAAACGTAACACAGAGAAAACGCACATAGAGCATCCTTTCCCTTTTATTTATCTGTCTCTCCGTCTTTTACTGGCCATGACATCAATTAGTTGAGACACATCATCACATCTATATCCAGCATGGTTGACGAAAAAGAAAACTCTCTCACAATCAGTAAGAAAAGTGGCAAGTAAACTTGAATAAAACACTTTTTTCTTCTTATTTGCTTTCTTCGGGGTAATAGGGTACATACATATAATAAAATAGATATATGCACTGAAAAAAAGCTCCGCTGGATTGCTGGAAAGAGGAAATGAGAGTAAGTCGAAAAATGTGTTAGTATTTTTTTCTTGTTGGTGTACATTAACAAGTAGATATATGACTTCTTTCCTTCCTATTTATTTAATGACGTGTGTCTATACACAACCAAAAGCAAGTAAGCCCGCACTTTGCACCAACTTTTTCTTAATTCATAAAACCAAGAGGAGATTTCGTGGCCTGGCATGGCCTGGTCATTTGGTTTACTATATTTTTTCAGACAGAGAGCCACAAAGTTTTGTTGATAACTCGTGTGGCTCTTTTGCTCACAGCTTTCTTTTTTCCATTGCCTCAGATGGATAAAAACCTCAGCGGGTAGACTTTTGTGGTTTTTTACATTAAAACCAAAAGCAAACCAAGAAAATCTTTCACTACAAAAGTAGGAAATAAGTAGAGAAAAAGATGTACTCTTACAAAACCACCATGCTACCACCACAACCACCACCGTTTCTATTTCTTTTGTTTTTATGAAGGGAAGCTGTGATGGTGGTGATTGTTATGTCGGCACAATACAAAGAAAACTTGATACATAAAAAGGGAAAAAAGAAACGGTTGTTTTTTTAGTCTTTTTTGCTCATCTTCTAATAAACATAGCAGATAAGGAAGCTAGTATAAGAAAAAAAATTGATGGAAAGTGAAAATATTGGGAGAAAAATTACAAAAAGATGTCTCTTGTCCGTAAAAACAATCAGTCATGGACCATCCTCTTTTCCAAGAGACAAGCCTAATCTATTTTACAAGAACACTATCAAAGTGAACACTGTTTGCTTGATCTTTTTTAAAGAACGGTCGAGTTGCCATTTTCCAGGACAATATGTTATTTTTTTGGGAGAAAAAAATTTAAAGGGGAGAATGCTGAAGGGGAAAATAAATTTATTTTTTGTTGATACACTTGTAATAGGTAGAGAAGCAACAATATGAAAAGAATACACGAGAAACTGGTTGCAACTCAACTTATATATTTTTCAACGATGCTCATGATTTTTTTTTTCTGGTTGTTCTTAAAGTATATATCGATTTTCACACGGTGTGTGGTGCGGAGCGATGATGCTACTGCCTTAACTCTTCAATTCAAGTACTCCCACTTGTCATATATGTAATTTCACTATTTTATTCTCGAAGGATGGAAAAAAAGTGCTGCTCTATAACAATAACAAGAGGGAATAGAATGAGAAAAAAAGAAAGGGTTTGTTTTTTCTTGGAAAAATGTATACACAAATATGCTGCCTAAATGTATGTACATAGGTATTTTATATGTTTACCAGCTAGACACAAAGGAAGGATAAAAATCAAAAGAAATGGTAATGCAAAAGGGTATTCTTTATATTTTTTCACTTGATGGAGATGGCGACTACACCCACAATCTTTTAAGAGTGTTGAGTTGAGAGATAGTGTTTTGAACATATAGGCACATCATGAACAGTCCAGGGCAGCTGGGATGTTCTCATCATTATCATCAGTCTACAACTCATTGAAACAATGAGAGGGAAAAGAGAAAGTTGGATTGGTCATTGGTCAAAATGGCAGGATTAGGTATTAAAATGTAGACATTGTCGGAATACAAAAAAAAGTATGGATTTGTTTCTAAAGTGTTGACATAAGTAGCTGGTGTAATTCAGAAACAAAAATGTTTATTTAAAAATATTATGAGCTAGTCAAGTTGAAAATCAGTTTCGGGTGAACTGCCGGACTACCGGACTCATACAGGCAAATTGAATGTTCTAAATAACCACCAAATATTATACCTTTAAAGATATTCTATTTCATATTTATGTATATTTTACATAAGTATTATAGCAAAATAATATTACTAGTTTAGTGTTCCACCTATGAAACCGACCCCAGCCCGGATTTTATTTTACAAAGAGGTACATTGATTATTATTCAGCAAGACTGCCTCCTTTTTTCCCCATTGTTACAGGGTTTCCATAAGAAAAGAAAACTAAAATATATGGTTTTTTGGTGTATGTCATGTGCGTTCTTCTATTTTATTGCTTTTCCATTGTCGTTTATACTGCACTGCCTATCGGTGTCTTGTACTCTGAACCAGGTTTGTTTGAATTTCACCGCATGAATTTAAATTGCAATTTAATACCGTTTTTCGTAGACATGCAGGCGTATGTATAGTATAGTAAAAGTGTAAAAAGTGTTACTGTAAATTTAAACCACTCAAACGAAATTAATGTTCTGCTCTAGTACTGAATTGATACTGATATCAAACTTGTGTTATATCTTGTATATATTTTATAATTTTAAAATAGTAAATTCGACACTCTGAAATGGAAGCATGAAAAAATGTATGAAATGTAAGGAAGAGCAAATAATGCAGTGTATTTTTTTCTAGGCTAATAGCTTAGAAGTTGGTGGCACGTGGCATGATGCTGATATGGTATTCAATTTTAATGGATTTTTTTGTTACGTTGCAGCAGCACACAAGATACCAAGAAATGAACAATCGAACTAATATGTGTATACACTAAAGTAGGTATGTCTAATTGTAAGCAAACAAGTTACACAAACAAAATAACAATATATGTATGTGTATTTTATCTGTGTATTGTGTTCATATGTATGTCTTGAGAAAAACTTTCTTTTTATCATGAAAACATAAGAAAGATTTTTTGTTTCTTCTTCCGCACCATCAAATCATTTTCTATTATTTTTCTGTGAACAAGGCCATCATGATCAGATCACCATCTTGATCGTGCGTCTAGAGCAGCAGAAAAACAGGAAAAGCGTAATACATCTTTTTAAAGTTGGTTTGGCGTTGACATGTTGTGCAGCAGTCAATGAGAGGTTTACAAAGAAATGGAGTTACATTAACCATAAGAAAAATAATAGCAAGAAAAAAAGCGTAACAAGTGAGTAGATAGTTTTCATGGAATAATGCTCTGAGTGAGATGGGTGAAAACAAAGTGTAATTTCAATGGTGGCGGTGGTGATGACGATGATTCTGTTAAGCTGCTCTTTCCTCTCTCGCTCTCTGTGAGAAATAATAATAAAGTATGTATTCCGAACCGAAGCAATGTCAACAGGAAAGTCCATATAGCCTTATAGCATGCCATGCCAAGCCACATGCTGTTTTGTATTTTATGAATGTGCTTCTGACCTTATCACATCATCACCAACTTTGTTGGACGGATGATGATTTATTATCCATGTCATTAATATTATCAGTGTCGTTATCCGTGGAACACAAGGATTCCATATGTTGTCATGTCAACAATGCTCCAAAAGTCGGTAATAATAGTAATACATATTTTACCACACACACAAGTTCTAGTGTTTTGACCATGACATCGTATTCTCAAGCGACAGTGTCATTATGAAAATTATTACTATCAAACTGACTGTGAGGCTGTTCTTCAGTTCATGTTCTTTATCTCAACACTTCATTATTAATTGCCGACACATTTTTTCTATATGGAACCCTATGTCATGTCATATTACCTTGATGACAGAGCAATAAACTAGAGAAGAAAAGCCTATAACGTGCGGGGGAACAAGTAAATTAGTCAGATTGCCTCTCATAAGATGTTATCATTACAGAACGCATTACATATTACGCAAAAAAAAACATAAATTTATTGGATATCATAAAATATATTACTTTTTTTTGGCCCGGTGACCATAAAAGTTTTTTTTGCGAGTAACGCGCGCGGATAAAACACGTGGATTGGCTTTTAACTTGGCATTATCTTGTGTCAGATAACACTTTAGTACATAGATTTGGAATGGAGGAGAAAGTATTTTTTTCTCGGAATAAAATTCAACTTTTTTTTATTGCACTACAGCTTATCTTTCAACTCAACTAACTCAAGAGCACTTTTATTAAATGATAGTGATAGACCCACGGGCAAAAAATAAGTATGTGTACTGCACAAGCGAAAAAAGGTGAAGAAATGGCGACAATGAGAAAATGACAGTGGACAGTGCTGTAAAAGTGTAATGCACACATACTTGACTAAAAGCGTGTTAAATATTGACGTTTCTTTAGGATGGATATAGTGACGATTTTTTTATGAAGACCGTCAGATTGATATGTAATGTTAAAAGCTAATGAGCTTCAAATGTATATAATTTTTGTTTTTTAAGGTTAATGGAAAAGTGAGAGGAGAGTTATCGGTGTTCTAGGAATCTTAATGGAAAAAATAAAAACCGGACAAGGAGTGGGGGAAATTGGACAATAAAAACATGTTTGGTGTACATGACGTCGGGAAGAGTCGGCGAGAGAAAAGTATACAAAAGCCATGATTTTTAACAAAATGGTTTTTTGAAATTTAGTTATGGTTTGACAAAATGGGAAAGTTTGACATAATATGTCGCCATGTAACTGTCACGCTAAATGGACGTGAAAGTTATAAAACAAGTTTTTCTTGTTAACAGCTTTGAACAAATAAAGACATTTCTAATTTCCGGAATAACAGATACAATTGCAAATGATCACTTTCCCAAAAAGGGTGAAAAAGAAAATCACATCAAACTTACTTGCATAAATACATTTAGATATGTATGTACATTTTGGGCATAAGGAACCTCAAATATATAAGTTGATATTTAAATAATGCACAAAATATAAAAAGGAAGTTAGTGTCATCAGCTTCCTTTCTTGAGAAAATGAGAATGGAAGACAACTAAACCTGTCAAGCCAATGTCACGCATTTACACGAATGAGAAAAACAAGCTATATACAATTCGCTACCAGTCGATTTCATGCGAAATTGAGGCTTGAGTTCAATTCAGTTCAAAAAAATATATTCAGAGAAAATAGGAAATAATAATAATAAAAAGTGTTATCTTTTCTGTTCCTTTTATTGAGTCACCGTTACGTGACTCGGAAAAATTTGACAGTTACATATTCTCTGCTGCCTTGTTTTTGACATGTTAATGCAATAAGTGTTTATATTCTTTATGTTTTTCATGGTTTAAATGGCATTATCATTCTTTTGAGCTTATTGACAATGACAACATTAAGATACATATGTTCATGATATAACGTGATTGCTTGTGTGTGGGAAGCTTATCTGTAAGGTGTAAGGTTTGTGGCTTGTCTCTCTTAAATAACGATCAAGAAAATAATTTGACTGAAAAGACATGTCAAACTGAACAGGAAATGGGGGAAATTGAACAGTTTCCTGTGAAGCAGTCCAATTTTGTAGTTTCAGAGCAGGCAGGTTAAACTCACCTGTACTATAGGCATTTTCCTAATTTCAAGTAAATTAAAATTTAAACAAAATTCTTACCGTCATTTGACCCTTGTAAAAAGATGGGGACACGATGAGTGCAGCGTCCGCAGTTTTGTCCGCAGCAACAATATTACAAATTTCTATTGTTTGTTGGGTTGCTAAGGATAAAAACAAATATGGATTTCAAAATTTATAAACATGATAACAAAATATATTGTTATTTTTCACTTTATGTGTTATGCATGATTATAACCGTTGTTTCATTAATATTGTAATATTATTATCAGGAAACTTCTAGAATGTTTTTTGTAAAAAAATAAAACTTGGGCTATTGATTTCATGGCGACGTTCAAAACAAAAGAATTTGTACATGTACAGCATCAAAACATTTCTCATTTTTGCTGGATAATCTCTAAGAATTTTCTAACGATTGATCCATTGTAACAAACATGACCAATGGTTCCTATTATTTCATACAAGTATAAACAAAGAGTTTGTGCATTGGAAATTTCAAGGAAATTTGGATACGGTGTACTTGTTCTTTTTACTGTTACAAAGCTTTGTGCATAAAACGTTTGAAGTTAATTTTTATTCTTTGTATAATAAATCATAATATTTTTTTCATTTCCTTCTCAGAATCCAAAACATAATTTTATTTAGCTACATATGCATTTTGTTTGAACTCTAAATTGGCAAAAAAATGGTATACAATGTAAACTTACTAAGTAAACGTTACTTTTTCCATCATATTTTTATGCACATAAGCCGTAAAAGACAATAGAGTAAGTCGAAACAGTTCTGTCTTTTTATATCATATCATATCATATGCAAAATAAAATATCACGAAGTCACAAATGTTATAAACCACCCTTTAAACTTGCCTTTTTTTGTAAGGTCATTGAATACCAAGATTTTCTTACAAAGAAAGGTAAAGACTTGAAACTCACGAAATACATTTATTCATCTATAAAATATTTCTAAATCAACGTTCATCAAGAAACTTTTTTTAATGTAAAGTAACTTACTTGCCAATCCCAGTCCAGCTATAATTGTTGACCTTGGTTTCGCCATCTTTCTGACATTCTTTACCAGCTCCAGCTTTTCATCTTCTTTTAACGAAACTGCTTCCCCATTAGAACCCATTACAACATAACCTTTTTTAAATTGGAAAAGATAACATTTAAATTTTTAAAAACAACTTTTTTCTATGCATTTTTTACTTTCCAAGATGAAATCAAAAGTTTGACTTTTCTTTCTATCTAAGGCCTCCATAAAGTAATATTGAATGAATGTTTATTTATACATAATGTTGCATAAACTACGCTGTAATTTCAACTCATGATAACATATCTCCTATATTATTCGGTACTCGGTAACGTAAATAAAAACAAAAAGGAACTTGGCCTTGATGCAATATTTGCTGAAGAAGTCAACTCCAAAAAAATAGAAGGCCATGGCAAGCTACATATAGTAGCATCTCAACCGTTAAATTTACCGTCTAAATTTTCTCTCTTTAAATCGATCTAGAAAACGGTGCTTATTTAATTTGTCTTGAAAAAGCTTCAAACTACAAAAGTAATATTTTTATTAAGCTTTGTTCAAATGTATGTATGTGTGCATCTGATGCAAAAATTGCATACGTACATGTTCCGCGTATTAACTAATTTGAAATGATGAAAACCTGCAAAATCTATGGAGTTCCAGGTGTGAAAATTTTCCTCCAGTTTTTTGTAATCTATTTCATCATCCTTGTTGAATGGTGTCGTTATGGGCGGATAAACCCCAGAAATATCTAAAGTGGTCGATGCTCTTTGTTGTTGAATAGCACTACTTGAAAAACATTTGGAGTGAGCACCGGCAAAACTCTTTTGCACACATCCTCCGTTCTTTTGCACAAACTTGTGTGCACATTTCCCTAGAAAAGTCCGCCCGCTGTTGACAAACAATGACAATTGCGACATTTCAATAAGCAATAAACACACAAAACCGTCTATTCACTTTTCTAAAGAGTTATCACTAAAAAAAATACTTAAACTAAATAAAAAAATGTTTTTAAGCAGCTGCAACCACTGAGACGTTAAAACACCGCCTGCGTCTGTGTTGCACAGTTGACATATGTGCCATAATACATTTGCATGCAGTTCAGATCAGTTCAGTTCAAAAAACAAAATAAAGATGAAATGATATTTCATAGCAGTCAAGCATACAAGACAGACGACTATGTGTACGTGGTTATCAATTTCATCTTCATCTCACACACACTGTCATTGTCACTACAAAGCAACATGCAGGAAAACTGGTTAACAAGATGAGCATAGAAAAAATGTGACACAATTTTAAAACAAGTATATAGTGTGGCATGATCCATGTAATGTAATGTAATTTTGTCGAATAGATATCTACATTTTTATATAATAATCATGTTTAGTTTTGTCCCTCGCCAGCCTTTTCTCCTCTCTACAAACAAAGTGAAGTGAGTGAGTTTTGAACAGTCTACTCAACTCAGCAAACGAGTAAATTTATAATGGATAAAAAACAGTGTTGATGTGACATCTATCTTATGCCGCATGCCGTACACATACAATGCAATGTAATATGTACACATGTTTGCTTAGTATGCATGCACCCATTATCCGACATCCATCCAGCCAGCCAAAAAATCATACGGAATTTTCAAGGCCAACTGAACGAACCAGGTTACATCTTTTTTTGACAAAGGAAAATGTGCTGTGGTATTTGTGTGCAAGGAAAGGAAGCACACTTTCATTTTGTGCGCGTATGCATGGCGGAGCAAGAGTACAGATATGCTTTTAGTAAATGCCTTCATCATCAATGTCATCTCTTCTTATTTGTCGCTATCATCATCATGGACCATAAGGCTTTTTCTTCTTTGCATTAGTCTCTCAACAAGCATACTTGAGAAGAAGAAAACAACGAGATGACTTTCACGATATTAAGAAAAAAAATGGAGAAGTAAGCAACTTAGGGAAACTATGGTTAAATAAACTTGACTGTTTGTCCCAATATTTTTAAACATCAACTTATTTTATGAAACAATAATTTTGTAAAATATATTTTAACAATCTGTTGTAAATATTTTTAGTTTTTTCAAACGATAGTGAAGTAGCGCGTGGTACAATGCCGAGCTAGTTAGCTACTTCACTAAATTGAGTGAAATCATTTTTTCCCTTCCAGAAAGATAAAATGACAGAGAAAGGCATGGATGGGGATTAAAAGTATGTATATTATGTAAATGGCTCTTGTCTTCGAAGCGACAAGTCGGTGAATTATTAAGACTGCCATAAACGAACCAAAGGAAGTGACAAGACAAAAAGCAGCCAAGAGAAGGGGCCTGCTTGCCTAACTAAAATACTGTCTGTAAACTATTTTGACAATATAATCTTCCATATTTTCTTACCTGTATGCATGTATTTCTTTCAGAAAAGAAAAAGATTAGGAAAGTTGACAAATATGTATTAACATTTATGTATTTTAATTTCTTTACATTCTTGTGTTTCAACATTTTTTGAATATTTAATTTGCATAAGTAAAAGTTGCAATGTCACAGGTACCTTATAAATAGCTTTTAACGAAAAACAAAATTGTGAGTCTGACAACAGCTTTTCTAGTCGTGTCATGTGTCTTTAGATTTTGTTGTGAAATTAATGCACAGAGAAACATAAAGTCACGTGGAAAACGTGTAATTTACCAACATGCGTCGGTTTACTGTTTCCATGAAATTTAGTACATGGGTTGTTCTTCTTTATGAATTAATTACGTCGAAGAAGCATAAATTTATTTGGTCGAGTTGTCAATTTCAAGGAAGTATATGCATTGCTTTTGTTATGTTTCAGGGAACAAAGGCTGGATACAAATAACAAACAAAGAGACTGGATAAAGAGAGAGCTAAAAAGAGAAAGGACGAAACTTACGTCTAATTTTCCAACTATATATTTTTACCGTTGCGCAATTTATTTTATGTTAAATGGTTTGGAGACATAACAACAACCCCTTTGAGACTCCCTTAATTGCCGGAAATGCAAGTAATCAAATAAATTATTGGAATAGCAAATTTTCGTTCCTTTTAACCCTTTACTATTTGTCAACATCAAAACTTTCCCATAAATTAACCTGAAATTCTCATTTGGATATACTAATTTAACAAGCGGCTATTTAGCTAATTAATTTTAACGATTTAAAAAAACTACTGGATTAAAAAAAAGTACAAAAGAAAATCAAAGCAAGAAAAAAATGGTTTGAATTAAACTAATTTTCAATCTTCTAATTAAATTGTTGCAGTTGGATTTGCAGTAATTTGTAAAGAGTGGAAGCATTAGGAAAATTCCATTAAATCAAATAAAAGTAAATAACAAATACATTAAGTTTTATCCCTGTTGTCCTTGTTGCTTTTCCCTATATAGCTACTTTTAATTGTTTACATTTTGCTGACTCTCTCTCTCCCTCTGACGTAAGCAAATAATCCTTCGAGTAATAAAACTGAATACGTACTATGTTATGTTCCATGTTCTCAGGATGCAGTTTAACGAGTCGGGAAAACATACGGACATAGCATACATAATACATACACGTGGCTTATTGAACTTTATTATCAAGATCAAAGGGAAAATTACAAATTATATTATTTTGTGGCTCTATTTTCTCCAGTGATTCTGTTTTTCATCTGCTAAAATCGTAGGCTGGAAAAGCTGCTGCATGAAACCGAATCAAGCCAAACCACGAGATCCCTTTATTACCAGTTTATTATGATGAATGTAATGTGTATAAAAAAATGGGAATGGCTTTTTATTGTGAGCACTGAGCACAGTTACAGCATAGTAAATCCCTAGGCATTGTCAAAAATTGTAAATGTGATTCGCTATGAAGTCAAGTGCCTTCCAAAATAATTTAATTAGACGAACCACTATTTTATTTAGGGCAGTCATGAGATTTGGTAGTAAAAAGGGGAAAATTTTAAGTGCGCAATAATTAGTTTGTGAGTAAATTCAAATTTTTAAGTTGTCGGGCTATAAAAATAATTTGTACGATTTAACAGCTCATTTATTACGTTTTATTGGGTTTAAAATAAGGATTCGCTTGAAAATATCATAAAGTGCAAGCTGTTGTGCTAATGTTCAATTCAAGCATCTCTTTCAGTTTTAAGTAATGATTAATAGTTTCCAATAATTGTTCATTACTTCCAAATAATTTTTATTACTTTATTTACAACTGTTGCCGTTACCATTTCAGTTGAAAGAGTTTTTTGCCAAGTAAAATAAATTTGCGTTACATGATAATTTTGAAAGCAAGTGTATGTTTTATTATTGTAGTATTCCTTTGAAATGCTTCATTACAAGGAAAAGTAATAAAAAATTAAAGTGAAACAAGTTACTCATGTGTGATCATAATTATACGAAACGTCATCCCTTGCAAGTTAGTTAATCATTTTTTTGTGTTCTTGCTTTACTTTATACTTTAGTGTTTAAAAAAGGGAAGTATACAAATCAGAAGAATAATGTGAAATGGTAATTTGTTGTATAAAAAATATAGTAATGTAGTACACTAAATACTACACTTGTATTGATGCAACATGGTATTATATCTTACAGCTTTATTAATGCTTAAAAAATCCCATGCCTTTTTTACGACTATGCAACCAACTCAACTGCCATAAAACTAGTATTCTCAAGGTCCCTCCACCATCACCACGCTGCGTTTCCCTGCATGCCTTTTGGTTTCCTTTCATTTTTTTAAATTTATGTCTCCATTAATGAATTTCAAAGTCATGCTATAATTTTTCTTCATAAAAATATTCCCGTTTCACTTTATCCAACCATTTCCCTTCATTTAGGTATACAAAGGCACGTTTTTTCCTTCAGACAAAATCCGCTTTACTTTTATGAATATATACTATACCAATTAGATATAAAGTGGAGTCAAGTCAAGTGCTTTTTTCTTTCCAGCTAACTTATTATATCTCTGGGGAAAGTAAGCAAGGTGAAAAGCACTTACTCCTTTTTCATTCATATCATATATTCCTCTTGATACATGTCAAAAATCATTCCATCTTTTTTTTTTGAGAAAAAAATAAACTTCTCGTCTCAAGCTTATCCTTTAACATAAGCGTGTACATAACTTGTAGCTTTGTGACACTTTCAACAAAGTCAAGTATTTACTTCAAGACTTTCTCTGGGCTTCACTTAAATCCAGCCAGTGACAGTCAGGATAATTTGTGCTTTGTCTGCACGCAATCCAACGGTTTCTCCAAACTTCTACAAGCACCTATTCTACCGTTTGGAAAAAAATCTATCAGTTTATTTTTCCTCACGCTTACAAATAAGCTGAACAACTTGCCACACTAAATTTTAATAATAATGATGTATATGCTATTGTAATGACATATTGTTCGAGAAAGCATGCTCGTGGTATGGTTTCTCAAGGAAAACAATATTGTGAATTGATTAGAATTTTTAAAATATTATTTTTGTTTTCTTGTGACATTTAAAATAATGGCAAGGCAAGGCTTGTTTTATACACTGTATCATAATTTGTTATGATGTGTTCACTGGTGCGTATAGCTGGAAAAAGGAAAATAAGATATTTTTGATGTTTGTCAATAAAACTGATATACTGAAAAGAAACTATGGTGATAAATGATAACCTTAACATTTTCATCTTGTTTATCATTTACATCAAAAAATTATGCACAATTTTACAACTATTTTTGATGCAGTAAAAAACTTCCATTCTAAAGTTATTTTCAATAGCCATTCAGTTATCCAGTTTTCACTTTCTCAGCCTACTAATACACTTACCTTACTTTCTGGCACACTTTTCCTTAATATTATCAAGGTGCCCCATAGAATGAAGGATAAAAGCTTTAATACCTTCCCCTAATGATGATGATAAACAGCATAATAGATGAGAATGAAGAAAAACGTGATGGCATTTTACCGCAATTGGGATTAGATTTTTAAAAGTAAAATGCTCTTCATTTTTAAGGTTATCTCTCTTTTCCAGCTGAGCGATTCAAGAATACTCCGTGAAAAAAAGATAAAATAGTCAACTTGAGACGTTCCAAGGGAAAAATGTGTCATTATCCCCATTATACATGCATATTTCTAACTGTAAGTACTCAATTGGATGCATTTTTCAAAAATATATTTTCACTGAAAGATAGGTAAGTAAGGATTCTTTATTCAAGGTAAAATGCAATGCATAATAATATGCACGTGTGCCACATTTAATCTCGTAGTTTTCTGGTGAAATGAAAGCTTGCAAGTGAGTGAATTTGTAGAATGCAGACATCCATTACATTTATCATTATCCATTAAGCGAAATGTGAAAATTGTATTTCATTTCCTTCCTGCAATACTGGTGAACTTGAAGTCTAAAAATCATAAAGCCAGTTTCAATGAGTAGACGAAAGGCGACATTTTGTCGGTTTCCCTTTCTGTCAATGTTTCAAATTCAAATTATCCATTGCCGATTTCTATTCCGTGGTTAATATTAAACCAAAACCACAGACAGTCATACTGATATTTTATATTTGTTAATGTCCATATCTTCCCAATAATTTTGAATTTCTTGATTTGGTTGATTCCAGCTAGTAACCTGAATTCCATTATACTTTCTCACAAATTCATTTTCCATGATTTCTACAACAAAATACCAGCAGTGTTCTCTGTTCTGTATTCACATGTTATTGAAAATGTTGTAATAAATATGGCTATGCAATGTTCTCACAGCAAATCGAACTTGGCCTCTCCAGAATAGTCAATAAACATCAGAGAGAAAATATTCTGAGATATTAATTCAAAAGACTTTCAAATCTTCAGGCTCGGCAAGGCACACACCATATGGCACGATCTAGACACGGAATGCTAAATTTCAGAGAATAAAATGATACAATATAGCTATAGGGTCGGTAGTCGGTACTGGAAACTGGAACAAGTATATTATTTTCTAGCTTCTAAGGAAACTCCAACCAAACTGCTCTAAAATATAAACCTTTATTCCATGCCAGTAGTCAGTAGTCATGCCTTTCATACTCTGCTCGGCTCACATCAAAAGAAACACTGGAATACTCAAATCATTTCCAAAGAATGCCTAAATATATTCCACACAAAAGCATGATTTTATTTCCATTTATTAATGAGGATATATACTTTAAAATTTAATTAATAAATGCATTTAAAGGACAAAATTAATATTCCATGGATTTTAGGCCTGGAACTAATAAAACTGATTTATGCGCAAAAAAATACACAAGAAAAAATAGTCACAGTGATTTTTACAGGTTTGTATGGTATTTTTCTGCAGTTTTTATTTTTATTACAATTTTTTCATATAGCTTTTGTGGCACAGAATTATATCACTGCAAAACAAAACCGGCAGAAATTTTTCATGGGAAATAAAACAAGCTAGAAATTAAAAACTACATACAATACATTACATACATTTCATACAGTAAAAACATCGAATTATATATTATTTTATACGATTGTGTGTCGTGTCATTGAGAAAAATGTGATGATGTTGATAAATACACAAAAAATACTAATCACAATGAAATGTTAGCAGTAATAATGATAATAACAGTAAATAAAATTGTTATCTTGATCTGAAAAAAGGAGAAAATAAACTAGTACTTTTTTATTTCATTACAAATATTTAAGTTAATTATTTATGATGATTTTTTTCTAGTTGATTAACTAAAAACGGGATATTATTTACGAGTGAGTTGTGACGGGCGAAGGGAAGAGACGAAGGTCACCAATGTATACAATATGGCGCCATTCTTGGTAAATATTTATATGTTTGGGTTGCGTTATGTTAATTAATATAGGTAATTGTCGATTCTTCACAAATTTCTCCAGACGCCCCACTGCATCTTAAGGTAAGACGAAGAGGCTCATCCAAATCCAGCCCAAAAAGGATAACTTTCTGTCTGTTGGGTTGGTTAATTCGGAGGAAATTTTGCCCGTTTACTTCAATCTTAAAAAGAAAAAAATAAACGAAAAAGAAAGAAAATAAATAAACTTTGTAAATAAGGTTATCTATACAAAAAACATATTTAATAAACTGGACGACGAACACAGCCGTTCTCCTATTTTTGGTCCCATATCGGCCCAAAAATATGTACAGTTGTTTTACGGCATCATATGCAGTTTTTAAAATCTTTCATCAAATCAGTTTCAGCGTCACAAATACAAATAAGTTTTTTCAGTTTATATCAAAATATGTTATTATGCATCTTTTGTCTACTGATCTGAATTACAAATTTGATCATGAATGCATGCATGCCAGTGCCAGAGTAACTTGGAGAAAATTTCATTATTTTTTTCTAGTAAACTCTTTTGCCCCTTTTCACACACAAGCTCATAACTTTTCCCCAGTATAATAATTTCTCTGTTGTGTTAGTAATTATTTGGTGGCATGTTGTAAAACACACAATAAAAGTTGAGTTGCTTTCGAGTAACAATTCATTTCCATCACAATCAACATCTTTTCTCCACTAATAAACTTTGCTTATTATTTTCAAGTTGTAATAAACTTTTCTCTGTTCACAGCTTTAATCTTAGATTTTGTTTGTTTATTTGGTTGTAAATTTGTAAACAGTATGCTGCCTATTTCTTGTAAATTTGGTGAAATATACACAGAAACAAAAACCAAACCAAAAAACAGCGAGCGAACTACCCACACTATAATTATTGGTCGACCTACATGATACATACATGTGTTTATAAGTTGGTTATGTAATTTACATCATAATCAACAAAGGAAATAATATAAATACAAATAAACAACGAACCTCGTATCCATTAACTTGAGTTGCATGAGAAAGTTGGTTGTCAAGGGTGGACCAGGAAACGAGAAGGGAGTCGTGCCCAATTTTTCTCAAAACACGAAACTCCAAACCAAGTGGGGAAGAAGAAGATTCTAGATTAAAGCTTCCACTGGAACGGGAACCCTGTTTATCCTCATCTGGGCCAGTTGTGAAGGCTGTTTCTTCAATGCTAGTGTTCTCGCATAGTGTATCGTCTAAGATGGCCTATTGTATGACGCAACATGTTTAAAACTTTATTTTTACTGACAATTATTTTGTAAAAAAATTCCACTTGAAAAATGGATAAGTTTTTACTTGAGCCTTGAAAACATAATATTTTAAATTAGTCTACTGTTAAAAAAGTTAATCAATAATGAGGAAAGTTATTTGGGTTAGTAATACAAAATTTATACGGTTACATGAGTAAAAACGTTTTATCAATATTTTTAGTACCAAAGGAATGCTTACAAACTACAACAACAAAAAATGTTAACAACTTAAAGTCTACATAAAAAAGCCTAAAACGTTTACAAGAAATACTTATTAGTAGTGTCAATAATAATTATTTAAAAAAAATACATAGGAGAAACCAAAAGTAATGAGCCGACTAAACATTCCGATATCTCATCATTGTCAAACTGAATAAATCAGAACTTGGTATGATTAGATAGCCAACAGTCTAACTTAAAAGTGTGCAAAGGGATTTTTATCCAATT
>JAQFXM010001870.1:0-28560 GCA_034693345.1 Entomobrya multifasciata
AACAAGCTTTGCAAGAAAACGAAAAGTCGTAAAATATGAATTTCCAGTTGTATTTTTCTTCGATTTCGACATTTTTTACAGAACGAATGGCAGCAGCGTCAACAGAAGGGAGCAAGAGTTCTGATGGCACATAGGAATATCTTTGAAAAATATGAAGTCAAACTCACAGTTGAGTGTGTTTGTGTATGGTGTATTAATAATTATAGGGGACGCGAGTTTTGGACTTGTATTTTTTCTTCATTTTGTTTTTATGTTGAAAAGTTACATTTCAAGAGTATTGTACATTTAGAAACACGTAACATGTAGTGCAAATCAATTTTTCAGTGTTCGAATTATTGAAAAAAGGTGTATCACATTTTCCTGAAGGACAAAGGCCACAAGTCAAATCTCCTGCACCTCCACAAAAATAGATGAACAAAAACAAAACCTCTCATCTCTTGGACTGAGCTTTAGACTCTATCTACATCTAAATTTACGCATATCTCTTGTATGCATGCAATGCAATTTCATGAAACTTCTGCTGTACTCTGCACATCATCATCAGTCTATCTTGTTTTGCACTTTCCCTAAATTTTATTACTTTAGTACATTAGTGTATTGGAATTCATTTCTGATCTCTCTTGCCGTTAGCATGCGAGGGGGGAAATGCCTATTTGAAGATTTCACTTCTGAAATCAAGTGCACCCTAGAGATTTTCACCTGTCTACTGCTCGACCTGTATTTCAGTTTACTTCATATCTATTCAAAAATAATTTCAAAGTTTTGATAATTTAAATGGTTTAGTAAACCTAATCTCTGATGGAATGACAGTTAAGTTGGGTCTGAAGAAGTGAAATATGGGAGCATTAATTGGTAAAGTAGTAGTATATTATTTGCAGTATACCGACCACATTCCGCAAAACGAATATGAATATATACACAACAGGTGCATTAGTATGAGTGTTCACTTAATACAATGTTAATTGTTGCGTATCACCAAAATATTTTCTTTCCGCGGTCCCTTCCGGGCAAAAGGACCTCGCATTCTTTGAGCACAAGCCAAAACTCCACCAAGAGTTTCAGAGGGAGATGATGAGTAGATAATATCCTTGAAAAGACCCCAACAACTTCGGTCCCCTTCGTTGCGTATAACGTAACATGGAGTACTCCCTAGTCTTGTCCATATCTAATTATAAGAAAGACCATACCATGTTCACTTTCGATTAGTAAGATTCGGTACGAAGCACAGACGAAAGGGTATTAAGATTTTGACGGGAAGTCTAATGTAATAAAATAACTATTACAAACATTGTAAAAGACAAACCGCAAGCACGTGCAGAGAGCACACAGGAGAAAATCTACATCATATACTGATTTTTCTTCTTTCTGTCATCATCAATAAAAAATTGAATATGCCATCATCAAACACAATGTAAGTAAGAATCGATTAATTACAGGGTGAGCAAAAGTACCTGCCGCACACGAATCCAATGATCTGATCGTGAGCTATAAACATTTGGATGCCTCCAGCGAAAACCATGAACTTGTCGTGGTGATGATGATGATATAGTAAAAAGATGCTGATGCTAGTGATCAGATCAATATTATCGGAGTAAAATAATCATAACTATAACCGCACAATGCAATGCAATACAACTATGTTTTACTCGTGATGTACAAGGATGCCACATTAAAGTGGTAGTTTCATTCTATCTCCATACAATTCCAGTTGCATTATTGTTTGGCTGGATATTTCTTATATGCTGTGTATAGTGTATAGCATTATGTATACTGACTGACTGACAAGTATTAAGATTAAGATACGCATCACCATCATCATCTTTACTCTTTCTTTACTACTTCACATTGTTGGGAGAAGAGTAAAAGAAGACGAAACTGGTCATTCCATATATGAACACTGAACACACATCAATGTTACAAGTAACCCTGAACAATGTTTCATTTTCAAAGGAACTTCATACATAGTTAATTTTTTTACGTTTTGTACTTTGTTTTTTTGGTGGGACGATGGCGTTACTACAAAACGACAACAGCAAAAAAGAATTCGTATTATACATATATACAAAAAGTATTGTGCAGACACATCTCATCTTCTTCTCATCAGAGCTATCAAGTTTGAAACAACTTTTGCATAGTGTACATAAATGGTGTAATAAAAACCAACAATATTATCTGAAGTCGGAGGGAGAGAAAGAGTCAACTTCTTAGATAAACTGTTCTGTTTTGTTAGCTAAAAAAGTGTGTATGAATGTTACATGAGCCTGCCTGTTGTGGTCAGTATTCAGTATAGACAGTTGAGGTTTCAACGGGAGAGGTAATTGCTCAATTCTGAATTAAAATTCGTTTTAATTCTGAAAATCACCTGAATAAAAAATATAGCTTGGGCTTCCAAATACTATAAAAAAAATTGAAGACAGATTTCACGATTAGACAGATTGACAAACATGGTAATATCATCAAGCAGTCAGGCAAAGGAGCACTATTTAAGAAACATTTTACAGGTTGAAATACTTTTTCTATATGACATACTGGAAGAGAACTTTGTAGCAGTAACAGCAGCAAGTAATTCCATCCAACCATGCAAGATTCCTACTTTCTCATGCCATCCAACTAACTAAACTATTCTCAAGAGCTTCCACCACCACCACCGTTCACAAGTAAACGATGATGCCGGGGTTTCTCTTCATCAACTCGTCCACAATTTCATCCATTTCATAAGTACATGATTCTGTAAGTAGTATCCAACGTGTAGTAAATAGGTACATACCTGCACACACACACAACCCCTAATTGTAAAATTGTAAGGTAAGCTCTTCAACAATATGCTTTCTTACCTGCTTCCCTACTTGTTGAGTGTCAAGCAATATTAGTACGCATAAACGCAACACACGTTGAACGAACAACACGATTCTTCTTCTCTCGTCTATTTGAGAGCGAAGTTCTCTCTCACCTGGCCTTACATACATACATTTTTAAAACATCTTTAGTTGGTATGCATAGCATTCACCAGTTTTGAAGCAAGCAAGTTTTTAAGTTTTGATTCTTTATTGGTGTCATTCCATTGCTCACTCGCCAGTGGTTCAGTCAGACTTAAAGAAGATTGCTGAGTGCGTTCTCTCTCTTCCATCAACCTTTTGAGTAGTTTGTTTTCTGAACAGTTTCTTCTGAGCCTGACTCCCTAATGCACCACAGTGACGGTCGCTCTGATCCTGAGTAAGTACTTCCTGAAATGATATCATTCTTTACAATCAAATGTTTTTAAAACATGCTAACAAACACAAAGCTAAAGTTATGTCGTCAGCAAGCAAGTGTAACATTTCTTCTAATACTCTCCTGCGAAGTGCTTCATTGAATTCATAATTAAATTTCTCAGAAAAATAAGAGATTATAAGAGAACAAGAAAACGCATTAAAATAGCTGAACGAACCAAAATTTATTATTACACAATTCATGTTTGCTCATCCAGCCAGTCTAACTAAATAAAAAATATACCGGGTTGACTTGTCAAGTTGAGACGGAATCTAATTCTCCGGCCGGCATGCGCTTTGCAGAAGTGAAACGTGCGAATAGCAAGTGAACAACAGTGAAACAAATGAACAAAGTGAACATGCGTACTTGCATAAAAGTTCTCTAGAATCAAACACCAAACATATCAGCTAACCTGTATCGTTGAAGCTTTTACATTTCTACCAAGCTTCTGTGTGGGATTTTCTCATGTTTTGCAAAAATACTTCATCGATATGTTACAATTGTTCAGGTGTCAGTGCCTGTGGATAAAAAACTATAAATCATATGAATTTATTACCGCATCTAGATATCCAATATAATCATTCCTGGAAAACCCCAGTGTATTGATTGACTGTTCGGGATTTTATCAAAATAAGTTTTACTAATTTATTATCAGTATAAAAACTAGTGTGATTTGGTGAGCAAGATGCACCCGTGGTTGTATTCAGACAAAATATTTGGGATTCATTTAATGAAAGGTATGACATTACGAATACATTGCTACTTTTTGTGCAGCTAAAATTTTTAAATAAGAATTTATTTTTAGAATAATACATTGCATCAATTTTAAATTCTTCTTGTGAGCTAAAATCAATGCTCATTGTGTAAATTATGATGATAACTCAGCGTCAGCAGGTATGCATACTTACGATTTTCGAATGCTCATATCTTGCATGGTACATTGTATGGCTTCTTCGGTTTCAACTTTGGGAGTTATTCACGTTCTTTTGTAGATTAGCCCTCCGGCTTCAAGTCATTAAGTCACCATACAATGCAATATACATTTGGTGGTAATGAGAGATGAGTGTCTTGTAGTTAAATTCGGATATAGTTACACAACAATGACGTGTATTATTACGATGATTATAATGGTCATCATATCAAAAGATAGGAGTGCTAGACGTAGACAGGTATTATCCGCTGATCCAGCATACGAGATTTTCTCCTGTACGTCTTCGTTCAATACAACATTCAATGTCTGATTTGATGTACTTTCCAAAGTGAAATGAACGAGAGTAGAATGACAATATCTTCAATCATTTTTCATTTTTCCATTTGGTTGAAGAAGCATCAAAAGGGATTATGGTAGTTTTTATTTGACAGCATTAAAGATGTATCAATGATTGTTCATAAAATGATTTTTAGGAGGATGTGAATGCACACATGATCAATCAATGATTGAATATGTACAGGTACAGGATTCACGTAAGAAGCTGTGACTTGTAAATCAATTGTGATTTTGATTGTGACTACCTGTATGCATTCATGTATAAACTTTTACTTAAATAGGCATGAATGAATGCTCCTCAAACCATAAACTATTTTACTAGCATTTTTATTGCATGAGTGTCGATATTTCTTGTTTTACATGTGCCAAATCTCCGGTAAACAATTGACACTCAATCCAAAATTGGAATAGAACAATGCAATGGAATGGAACAATTGATTCTCATGAATGCCAAAATAGGAATTAGGGTTTTGTGGATTTTATTCTCATGATGACCATCGTCATCAAACATTTTTCCAGTTGCCCACTCTTTCACTGCTTTGAAAATTGTTATTTTACGCCATACAATTGCTGTGGAATTGTTTCTTTTCTACTTGTAACTGATTTGTAACTGTTTTGTTACATACACCAGGGAATCGCATTGTTTCTTTTCCCCATTTCTCCAAAGTTTTTTTTGTGGCAGCTATAAATCAACTTCAAATTGGTGTAAATTCTTGCCTTTTCTTTTGTTCAGATGACATTCTGGGCCCTGCCCAACGTACAGCATCCCACATTCATCTTGGGTTCTCCCCACAGTATCCATCCTCATAAATACTTCCTCTTGTATCTGATGATGATGCCATAAAAGTAACTATTACTTGTGTGCATACCATCGCTTTTGAAACCTAGTATACGCACTTGTTTTATTATGTAATATATTAATTTGTTTATGAGGGCGAATGAGCTAACTAGAGAATTCTCATGTAATCTCGTGGACTGAAGGAATACAAATTAATAACAACCACAAAAGCAAATACAACACCAAAAAAAAATCTATCGCAGTACACAGTACACCGATAGAAAGTGAATGATCAAGACCAAGTTTAAATGATTTCCCTATCAATTATGATGTTTAAATATAACACATTTATATGTTTATGTATTTATCCTGATTTTTTCTTTAATCGTGTAAAATTATGGTAGCTCATGTTGTCTATGAAAGAAAAGTTGGTATCATTGGTGCATGTTATGCAGGGCGAAGCGTACAAAAAAACTACATATTCCAACGAGCGTACGCACGCACACGCTCTCTTGGTCCTCCGATAACATTTTCAAACTGTAAGCAAGTCAGGTAAGACAGTAGGTGTGGCTTCGACAGTCATAATCTGTCATAATCACAGGGCATAGGATACCTTATTCAAGCCTTACTCTTCAAAATCTTAAATATAGATAGTAGGAGCATTTATATAGTGCTTATGCAATATGATATTTACCAGGAAAGGAAATGTGAAACATGCACACAATAAAGAAGTCTGTACTTTTATTTTATAACCAGTAATAATGACAGGAGAAAATCTATCATATCGATTTGTAAAACACTATTATTATTACCATTTTATTCTCCTCTGTGTACAATAATAATGATGTCGAAGAAAACCATTATAGTTTTATTTTTCCGCAACTGCAACATCATCAGCAGTAAAATTTTATGAACCCCTCTTTCTTTTCTTCTTTTGGGCATTGTTTTTTTGCTGCACTTGTAATAAATAATAATATAGATATCATGAAGGGTCTTGTTAGCTCTCTTTCATCTATAAATACAATTTTTGGTTTCACTTCACGGTTCATATCCAGGCGAGAAAAAAATTAGTTATATTTTACACACAGTCAATTTACTTTTACACGACAAAACTCAAAGGAAAATCTTGATGATCACTATGATTTTAATGTGTTCTTGTGCCGTTTAGTTTACTCATGTCAGTGGAGTGATAAAGAGAAACAATAGCACGAGCTCAAACGTAAATACAAAATGTCTACTACCACTTTGCATGATGATCCTATGTGTATTTATTTGAATACACAACAAAGATGAGCTAAGTGTCCGTTAAGTGCCAAGTGCCAACCATGTTTTTTGATTGATTTACATTTTTCTTCACATTTGGGACTCCCTTCATCTTTCTACCCATCAGTCATTCTGTTCATCATGGGGAAATATCATACAACAGAAACTTTGCTTGTCACGTATTACATACAACTAAGAAACTAAATTCATGTGTAAATGTACGTTTTCAAGCAACATACTTGTAATGAGATTTTCATCTTTGCACTGCACGAAAAAACTTAAAAATTTTATGTGAGGGGTTGTGAAGGGTGAAATGCGTGAAAGAAATCTTTCTTTTCCCAAAACTATTTGACCTCGAAGAAAAATCTCTTTGACCTTCTTGAAAATCTTACCTTCTTATTCTTATCGACTGAAAATCTTTGTAAGTAAAGTAAATGTAAATCCCAAAAAAGTAAACCAATATCGCTCTGTGTATCTTAATTCATCACAATTTCCTTTCTTTAAAAAATGTACACAAACATCTGTGTGAACTTTTTCTGTTCCCCTTCTTTGTTACACCTCTGGTCCTTCTTACTACTTCACGTCCAACACCTAGATTCCTTTTCTTTTCCCAAAAGGTAAAAAATATGGTTTTCCTCTTCTGTGAATCAATACTCTCTTCTTACAAATAATACAAAAGATGAGAATAATACTTAAGATTCCTCTGCTCGAATGAAATAAATATAAAAATTTCTGTAATATCTAATCTCATTGAACAAAAAAATCTTACAATACACATCTTTCAGTTATTTCAAAGAAAAGGAAAAAATGGATAAGTAATAATAATAATGCAACATGTGCTGATGATAAAATAAGTACTGGGGCTACACCTTCTCTGACATGAGGCAACCTCCTGTCGTTAGGCAAGCTGGTTGGAACTAATAAAAAGAAATGCTTCTAGTTGAACCAGTGTGGATAATATATACTGAGATCACTAGAAAAACTTACAGTTCCAAGTCCAACAGAATTACCCCTAGCATGAAAAATTATTGTATAAAAAGGGATTTGTTTGGTATTCGGGTGTGGAGTGTACTTCAAGGCGGACAAGGAATGTACAAGTTAAGCTAAGTTAAAGCACAAGAAAAACGAGAGAAGATTTTTGTTTTTATGCGAACTCAAGCCCTCTTCATTTGCCCCTCTCTGCTTAAGTCATCTTGTGTTGTGTCACCCTTTTTCTACGTAATATGTATGTATTAGTTGAGTTTTATGCTTACTTAACTTGCAGAGAGTGACTTTTATCCCTTAAATATATATTTTGCGCTTGCTGACTTAATTCTAAAAATTTTCTTGAGCTGAATAACTTTTGGAGAGCAATTCTAAATTGTACATATTAAAATCGGCTTTTGCAACCACACTAGATGTAGTACACGAACTACTGTGGTTGGCAGTAAGCCCAGAGAAATCCTCTGAAATGGTTTTATATTTTCAGTTCGTTTGCAGTAGTGCCAGTTCCAGGCACATCCTATTTCACCCTTAAGCTGTGTGTATTTCACACTCTATGATTATCTGAATGTAGACTTTTCACACATGACATTAATGCTTAAGTTAAAGTTGTTCAAGAAAAGAGGTAATCACTTCAAATGTCAAGTACCTTCTTGGGATAATTTTTACTTGGTTGGTAAAAAAGAGTATAAACACTTGGTTGCTTATGTGTTGTGTGACTGGAAAACTTTTTTGGTTAGATTAAATGAAGGCATCTTAGTATAAAATACCTGTCTTGATTGCATGTATGGAATGGAAGATACATCGATATAACTTACGCTGCTGGAGTAATAAATGTCTTGTCGTTAAGCTGGAAATTGTAATGTACGCACCCGCATCACTTAAAGTCTTCATGCAGTCAGTTGAAGTGTGAAGTACGTCGATGATATAGAATTTTTTTCGGATCATCATCGCAGTGCAGTCATCATTATAAGCACAGTGAAGCTTGTACACAGATGTTGTAAGCTCAACACGAAGCAATTAGAACTCTTTTCATAAGACTGCATCCCTCCACTGCACTGCGGCCATAAGCATTTCAATATTATTATTATTACCAACGAAGTACTGACGAGAAGCAATCAGTAGACTGGGAACAATTTAAAAACTAACAAATAAATGTTCACAAGTTACATACCTTTGAGCTGCACAACAAGGTGTCAGTTGTACACAAGTTTGCTCGTCAACCTAGAGCAGCACCCTTACCACACCAACATCACTTTCCCCCGCCGTTCGTTACACTTGTAACGTAACATGTTTGTAGTTAGAGTTTATTGTTATTACTATTGCTCTTCTCTGTAATAACAATGTCAGTATTATTCTTCTACTTCATACTCACTTATTTTTCTGCTCGATAAATGAGAATGAGCGTGTGGTTAACTAAAGATTTCTGGGTGATTGAAATCTACAAGAGAAAAATTCCAAGCCAAGCTTTTGGCCTTTCACTTGAACAAAATGTAAGTCAAAGGTTCATCTTACTCCACTCGCTTTTTAATTTGAAGTCTAATTACTTATCGTTAGTGGTAAGCATGCAGCATAGACTAACATAGTATGTGTATGTATGCCCACCGTTCAGTGTTTACACGAGGCAGGCTTTATAAGAAAAAATCTATTTTTGAGATTGTCATCACTCATTAGTTCACTAGAAGAGAAAAAATGCATTTACACAAGAGGTCAGCATAATTTTTGCCCTACATTATTTATCATACAATTAATCAGTTTTTAAGGCCTGACTTTTTTGTATTGATATGAACTTGCATTCCTTTCAGCTCGTACTTTCAGACCAGTGTCGTGGTCGTTTTAAAGTGTGCATGTACCATTTTACATGTAAGAGGTATGTATTTGAGACACACGCTTGGCCATTTGACAATCGGATAATTAATGACATTTAAAATCCTACTACATCATCGTTTTGCTTATTTTCATTGCTGTACATCATTGCTGCATTAGCATCCAACCATTTTCGTTTGAAATAAAGGTGAACAAAATGCATACACAATTTGTGGGGGGAATAAGAGGCTAAAAGTTGACAAAACCTTCACTTTTTGTTATCTCCTCCCAGAAGTCTTCCTTTTTACATGCAAGCCTGTTAAGCTTTAGCATGATTGATAAAACGATGAGATAAAAAGGACATATTTTTAAATATAAAAAAGTTTCTGAAGATTTTTACTCTCTGGTGCACAGCACACAAAGCTTGTTGTTGGGAAACTGCACGGAGACATCGTCACAGCCGGTGTCCGGCTGGCAATGCGTAAATCCTAAATCATGCGTTATTTCTTTTTTTCTCTCGGACAACAATGTAAATCCTTCTCTCAAGTCTTTTTTCTGTGCCCGCAGCATGGATGGATAGATGGATAGGTAGATAGATAGATAGTGGAATGGACATTAGAAAAAGGCAAGTAAAAAAAGACAGTGCAATGGTGATGTTGGTGGTGGATTTTTGTTTGTTTGTGTAAGGGAGACGGGAGCTGAATCACTGCACTGTCTGATGTGGCTTCATGACTATTTTGTTGTCGTTACCAATGAAAGGACTAGGTGTGTTTGTGGCTTTTCAGTTTGTAATAATAACAAGACATAATACCTACATAAAAGTATATCTATCCAAATGAATAGTATAAACCTCTAACACAAAAGGAACAACTTATAACAAAACAAACATACAAATATTCTCTGTATGTGACAATTTTTAAGTCGTTTAAGGGAATGATAATTTAAATTTAAGAGAAAATATTCCCTTTCTGAGCAAAAGAGATATGTACTTCTTCAGAATGATAAATAATTATAATAATGCACTTTATTATCTTTTTTTCTTTGAAAAGAAAGAAACTGCTTAGTCAACCAAGAAATTCCATGCGAAGCGGCGGGAGACCAATATGACATTAAACTAAAAATGATACGAGTATGTCACCAAAAATGAAGCATGTAGCCATATAACGTAGACTTCGTAGCGATAGCGGCTTCAACCAGTTTATGTCTGCGTGTGTGAGCGAACTGTTCATAATTTCCTTTTGAAGGCATGCAAGATTAGAGACCGAGACCACCTTGTTTAAGATACACCCTGTTTTCTGTGGTAAATTTTGGTCAACCTGTGAGGAAAACTCTGAGAACTTTTTTTCTGGTATTTTTGAGCAATACTGAAAATATGATTTGGAGAATGCAAGAGAAAAAAAAGCAACTTTGTTGTTTAGATAAAACTTCATAATTTTGTTCGTAGAAATCTGTGAGCGAGTGGGGTGGCTCACAACACAGCAAGTTGTGCATTCTTTAGGTCTCGTCATCTTATCATAACTGTCAGTTAGTTCTCCAAGCGTTTATTGTAGGTAGAGGATGAAAATTACAACGGTAGCAATTTAGTCAAGTTATCTCTCCATTCATAAATTAGTCAAACCAATGATTATTTTCAATGAATTTTGCAGAGGAAATTTGAGGAGCGGTCTCTATTTAACAATTTTAATGAATCTTACCGTACCGCTTTAGCACCCGTACCTTATAATAACAAGCAGCCGTCATTCTGGGATGGTTGCGTATTGCGTAAGCGTAGAAAGCGAGATCAATGATTAAATTATGATATGAAGGCCAACCGAAGTTGTTTGCCAGTTTGCCATGTGGGTCTGGTTTTTGCTGTCGTTGCAATTGCTACGATGTTTTGTAAAGATCACCCGGACAAGATAGTATAGCCACTCCGTAAGAAAATTCCGGTTGTTTTACAAGGAAAAGAATGCTGAAATCGGCAAATCCAGTCGACAAAATTCTAACAGTCGACACATTTGCTTAGTTCGCTTAGGTATTTTCTGCAAATGCTTTTATATTCCTCGCCCACTTTTTTCGTGAGAGAACCACTTTTCACGCTCTTGTAATAAGTAAGCCATAACGAGAAGTATGAATCGCTGGAATGGTTTATGAACTTGAGTGTGTAACTTATGGAGTAATATGGAGTATTTTTTTCAAATGGTTAGTGGTTGCATTGTAATGAGTAGCATTGTAACTTACTATACAAAAATGATACAACTCGTATTACTTAGGGGGAAAATGGTATCTTTTTCGTTTAATAATAAACAATTTTATTATGTAAAATTCTTTTCGTAAGACTGTGTAAAGTGGAAAGAGTGCAGACTACTGCCTAGAGGATCGACAAGTCAACTTGCTTTGGATCTTATTATTTCAGTCATATGCATTTATGAATATAAAGGTTTATCATTTTTCTTGAAATGAAAAAATCTAGGAATAGCATTTTTTCTTTAAATATTTTACACCCAAATACCGAAGAATAGTTGGGCTTACTAAAAGGAAGCAGGATTATTCTTTTTGAGGATAATGGAATTTACTTTCTGAAGAAAAATTCCTGGACATAAAAATGTCCGATTTATTCATTTAAGTTAAGAAATCAAAATGACGTATGGTATTGTGTCGGATATAGGAGAAGTATGAGAAGTAAGAGAAAACTCTTGGGCATAGGGTATCTGTACGTTGTGGAAAATACTTCAACTAGATTGTAATACTTTGAGTCCTTAAGATCGCTCATCGTTAAAACAATTTTCGGTCATCTAGTAAATAGAAACAGGTCTTTCTCCGCATGATGCAAAGTGTTTATTGTAAAATTCAACAGTAACGGGATGAATTTCTGAGTGTATAGAAGAAATTAATATTAGGATTGGCTTTTATTGCGATTTTATATCCTTAATTTTATCCATTAATCTGACTTGAGCTGAGCCCTTGTCAGCTAACGGGGTGGTGGCAGATTTTAATCTGCATAAAAAGCCAAACTGCTACATTGACATATGTATGTAGAAACAACCGTTTCGCTGCCACAACTCACAACAAAAAAACAAATAAAAAAATGAATTGATCAAAACCAATTCACTTTTGTCCACAATAAAAAAAACTGGTCAGTAAGCATCAAAAGCTGAACAAAAATATTTGCTCTATCACTCAGGATAGTTGATGTAATCGATAGTTTGAATACCAGAATTTTGAAGTATTGTGCAATATAACTTTTACAACTTTTAGATAACATATTATAAAGTCATTTTACAAACTTTATGGTGTTAATATAGGCTATTGTTAGCTATGTATTGTCATTATAAAAATTTAAGACAGATGATATAACTCCTCTCTGCTGCCAAAACATTATCTGATAATTTTAAGGTGAACAGATGGAAAAACAACTACCTATATATCTTTTAGAAAGAAAAATGTGGCTGTGGCCGTGCCATCATTGTGAACGGAACAAAAAAAACATTCAATAGAAAAAAATGTTGCAAATCCAGGTTGCAAACAAGACGGTACACTAAAAAACCAAGAAAAGTAGTAGGTAACTAACTGCTATACTCACAGCTATCTATTTAGTATATCAATTCATCCATCCACTCTTCTCCGTTCATTTTTTGTCCTCAAAGTGTGGATAAGTTATTTGTATTTCACTCTGGTTCGATTTTTCTTCATGTTCAACTGTCTGCTTGTCTGTTGATGAAAAAAGCGACTTGTTTTTTATTCTTGTTGAGTAGAGTAACAGAAAGAGAGAAAAAAGTATTTTACTATGTTGTTACCGGCGAATGTATAAAAATGTTGCTTTTTGTGCTCAATGATAATCTCAAGACAAGAACTGTGATGTTTTAGTACGACCATGTTAGGTAGGATGTGTGGAAATTTGTTTACAACCTTTCGTTTCCTTTTTTCTCCTTCGCTGGTTCCAAGTAAACTTACAAAGAAACTATGCGTAGTTTTCGGATCCAGTTAACAATATAAAACATTCTTCCAAGTTTTGATGGTGATTGGTTATGTTTCAGTAGTATAGTTTATATTGATGATAGTTTGTCTGTAGTCTGTATTCTGTATACATACATATATTTGTGGCTGGTTGTGTTGTTATGAATTATCCTTTCATGCAATAAATACTCAAGAGGTGAAATAAACATTGCTTTATGTACCATGTATGTTTGCTTTACTGCATAATATGGGATGTGATAAAACTTGTCGTTTGATTGTGTGTATACCTGTTTTAACTCCAAATTGTACAAACCATGAAACTCTCCCATGCACTTAACTTGTGTAGCAGAAGCAATGAAAAGCAGTAAGTGGGTATTTTTTTGCATGTTTATTTGGTGGTCACTGCTGCGCTTGTCAGATTACTTGATTAGTATGGAGACGCCGTAAAAAACAATAAGAAACTGTGAGGAACTTGAATTCACCGGCAGGTCGCAATAGAGAAAAACAAAACGGCTGTTTTGAATCGTTATGATATGATATACCGCAAACCGCATCCATCCGTTATTTTGTTTCGGTAAATTGGCAAATGGGCCTGACCATGAAAGATGTCATTCTGATCATATAGCCCTGTTATGTTTTTAAATATTTAGAGATGGCTAAATTTTAACCATTATTTTTTGTTTTTTTTTATTGTATTCAATTTTTTATAAACCAGTATGTTTAAATCGTTTAACGTAAAAAGTGAATAGCGTATAATCGTATTTCCGTTTTGATGTTTGTGATCATTGAATGTTAAAAGTGAAATATGACATTTAGTTTCAGTTTCTGATCAAAAAGTGGTTAGAAATTTGTTTCAATTTATGAAGCCATTAAATGGTAACAAAATTGTATGTAACAAAGATATACAAAATGTTATAGTTGTAGGGTATATGGAAATTGAATGGAATGTCCTTTGAAAGCTCACACCCAACCCAGGTACAAAGTTAAACATATGTAATTCTTTGTATACCCCGTGAACTGCAGTAAATGTAACATGACTTGAATATGAGAATTTCGTGTCAAAACTGAAATCATTTATTGAAATCTTCTTGGGGAGGGGGTATGCGAAAAAAAGTCGTCTTCGTCTTACGTAGGTTGGCAAACTGACAGGTACAGAAGGAAGAAGAAAAGAATATTAGCTTTTGTGACATTGAGAAAGGAAACGTAAAAGGCTAAGCAGCTATAACAAAAGACCGGATTTTTGTGCTTTGTCAGCTTGTTTATCTGCGCAGCTTGTATCGACCAAAAAAATCTACTGCTGTGATGTGATGTTATGTTGCTAGACCGAGAGATTTGAGATCTTGTTTTCTTCTGGTTCAATTACTCATTCATTGGAGTAGTGAAAATACTTTGCATTGCAACCACAACCACATGAGAAAAGTTGTTGTGCAATTTCTTCTATTTTTCTGTCACATTTATTGCTGTAGATGGTACTTTAATTTGCCATTTATTCGGATGGCGATGGCTGTGCGTACAGAATAATAGCGTACGTGCATGTACTTACTCATGTACCTCGATTCGATCAAAAAATAGTTGTATGGGAACAGCGGAGTAAAAAAGATGCCAACGTAATATAAGGCGTATTGCTAGACTCATTTAAATGCAGAAAAATGCATTAATGATTGCATCTTTTATGAGATGGAAGAAAGTGATTAGACATCGTTGTGTGGTTTTCCGCATAAAAAATAACGTGTTAAAAAGATCAGAAGGTGATGTGGGATTAGTACACTGTACAAACAAGAAGCACAGTTGACATTCTAGTATTTTTTTCTGACTGAATCACTCGTTATGCTTGTTAGATCGAATGACATTATTGTGATCACATTTACTACTTTTTTATGTCGCTTCCCGTCAAATTATTTCTTATTTTCTCTCGATGAAGTAAACTCTTGAACTAGCCTGTGGTCAACCTTTTACTTAAAACTTTTTGCTGAAGATAGGATCAGATCAACTTTTTAGATGCTTAAAAATTTCATAAAAATAATAGACACGTGTAATCCTTTTTCTATACGATCATAAGGATAAGCTTATAGAATATTTCTTTGAAGACAAATAAGGTGGTTACAAAATGTGTTTCCTTTGAAGAAAAAATATTTGCAATTTTGTAAGCGTGTATGAGATGAGTTGATGAATGGAATTCTGGAATTTTAATGAGAATTCCTTTACGTTTTGTTTATAGATTCCCAGTTTGCAAGTGAATGAGTTTGCCAAAACAACATAAGCACTCAGGTGAACAAAAGAGAAAGGTGATTCTGACCGAGAAGCCACCAAGCGTGCTCAGAAGACAAAATGAATCCGGATCAACAGTTCAACTCCACAGCAATGACTTCCGCATCAATACTTAATGGTCTTTACGATCATCAGCACAATAGGCTTAAAAATGGAGACGGGCATAAACAGAGTCATAGAAAAAGTCAATATGCAAATTCAACAATGGCTCATAACCATAAACAAAATGAAGGGGTGGAAGCTGGTCATACGTTGGTTTTGGGGCAAAGAGAGATTAACAAAAATTTCACAATTACCATGCCCCCTTGTTCATCATCGTCATCAGAGTCGGTATTCTCCACACCATCTTCAATGAATACACCAAAGAAACGTGGACGTCATCAGCCTAAACAACACGTCCCATCCCCTGCCTCTCATGAAACTGATGAATTTTATTCAAAAAATATCTGCATTGCCTCAACTCTGGTGATGACATACTTGATTGAAGTGGCCGTACAGGTGAGTAATAGCAAGTCAAATAATATAAACGGTGTTTGGTGACAATTACTGATTTAAGAAACATTTTTATGCTGAGCTTAACTACTTTTTTTCTTTTGTACTTGTTTACCGCAGATACAAATCACGACATATTTAAAATACCGTAAATTGACAATTTTTCTTGTTTTTCTCTCTTTTTTTCTTGCTTGTCTGATTTTAAAATTCTTGCCATTTGTCTTAGCCATTTATTTCGACTTTTAAGGCTCAAAGTTTTGAGTTTTGTGCTAAAATTTCAAATAAATTAACAGCTACACTCACGCAAATTTAGCGGTACATTGTTCCTTTTGTTTTCATACTTTGATTTGCCAGCTTGTGCTTTCTTGCTAAAATAAATCGTGTCGAAAGTATTCAATATCATTGTCACAATGAATTTCTACTGTAACGAAATTAAATAGAAAGGTCGTGCGTGCATGTCCTTTGCTCGCTCTTTTACAAGAAAAACTTGTCTTTTGAAATACCGAGGAATATATTATTATAATCTGTCATTCATTTGCGCATATCATCGTCACCAATCTTTTGAGAAATAGTGCTTCCTTTTTAGTAAAACACCAAAAAAAGATGAAGTCAAACTTATAAGAATCAAGAACATCTTGTCAAAAGTTATATAGCTCATGTATCTGTATATGCTTTACACACTAATTCAAGATCTTTTGCCAACGATGTGTCAGTTAAAGCTGCCTGTTTGATTGAGACAGCGTGATTTTATCGTGCTGTTGCGCTCCTTTGTCTAAAATCTTTTATAAGTTCGTAACCGAAATCATAGTAAAAACCTATTAGTATGCCCCAATAAATTTGCATTCTACTCATTGTTGGTCTGTTGAATTTTCACTAATTCTTCTAAAGTGGCGGTGACGGCAGGGAATATCATTAATTCCTGATGATCACGTTGATAGGGTGAAGATCGGTTGAATGAATAGCAAATCCCGTTTTCTCTAGAAAGTGACAATCGACATTCCCACTTTAAAAAAATCAAGTCATCCGTAAAGACAATATTTGCATTTAAAGGAGGGGAACACTGTTTCATTCTCTTTTTCGCTGGTTGATTGAGATGGTGAGTATGTAATAAAAATAGATGATAAGAAGTGATAATAAAAAAAGAAGTGCGTGAGTATTTCTTTAAAAAAAATCTGTGCACTTGGTTGTGGTGGTGGTGTGGTGTATTGATGGACGGGTGAAACAATGACAATGATGAGCATTGAGCATACATAGGAAAGCAGCAGCATGAATCTTGTTAGCCAGTAAAAGAGGTAGCGTATAAGCTGCTGGTAGACATTCTTGTTTTTTCTTTCTTTCACATGCAAATCTGGTTCTTGTTTTTTTTTGCGTAGTGAATATGATAATGTGATAGCTAGTTATAAAATTTGGTAGTTAAAAAAATATCTATGTACTCTTTTCTAGTATCACTTATTATTTTGTATGTTAGTGGGCATGCCGCAAAAAAGTATATTTTGCGGCTTGACGTTTCATTCCGATTTTACTGACTTCTTTTGTTATTCTACAATTATGATTATTACTTATTATTACTGCTTTATGCAACAATGTATGCTTAAACATGTCGGGCCTGGTAGTAAATAATCATGTAATTGGGTATACACTATTAACATGTAAATTCACTCACAAAAAATATAATATTTAAAATTTTACTATCGTCATGTTGGATGTGTTTTTTTGTTTGTCTTAGATTTTTCTCATTGTTCAGTGTTATCGGTCACTGCAACTTGACTTGGTCATAGACACAACAGACGGGGTAAAGTCATCATCAACATCGTCAGTGTCTTGGTTCCTGGTCATCAGCTCAGTCTTGTCATCTTTCCTTGTCACATTGATCAGTATAATATGGGTCTTTCGAGGAATGGATTTCTCGGGTCGACTCTGTGGCCGGCTTCTTTGCTACGTGATGCACTCTTTTCTTCTGGGTAATCAATCATTTGTAGTTCTTAAATAAAAAATGGAACAAAAAAACGTCATGAGCTGTATAACATAACATCTTTTCATTAGGATAGCTGTGCATATGTATGTATGTGTGTACGTCTGTCTGTGTACTTTTGAACAAATTACATTTAATTTGCTTTTCCCTATCATTTCTTTCAAAACTCAAATTCACTATCTACATTTCAAGAAAGATTTTTTACGCTAGTAGATGATGCATAATGTGATGCGTAACATGACACCAGTTTTTACTAAAACCCACATTAATGAAAAAACGTATAAGATCCTGATGTACACAAGATTCAAAGCTGAACTGAAAAGCGGTCCACCAAACAAAGTGAAATCGTAAACGAAAAATGGAATGCTATCTTTTAACCTTCTTTCCCTGCAGCCGTTTACATTACATTATTTCATTAAAAACCATTTAATTCTGATGATGATGCTGGTAATGCAAATTAGATTCCATTTCAAATCCCCCTTCCTTTTCCATGCAGCAGCACTCTTTGGTCGTACACACGCCATGGGCAATGTAAATAATACAAAGAGGAATGTTTCTTGTTCGCATATCATAATTGGTAATTTATGTGCTTGTAGGGATGTCATGTGTATATAAATAGCTGTAAAGTTGAATAACACAATAAACTAAAACGCTTTATGTAATGTACTGAATTATGCTTATCACAAAATATCTCTTTTGTTTCTTTGAAATGTTTTAGGTATTTTGTGGCGCTACCTAAAGTTAGCATTCGCCTACGACAAAGCCGATCTCGAAGAATTCTGTAGATTAAAAACCATACAGACTTATATACAATCCTTGCCATTAGTGACAATCCATGTGGCATGGGTTCTCATAACACATCAACAACTGCCATTCCTGCCTTCTCAGCATCCCTTTGACGTAAGGTTTTTTAAATAAAATATGTTAGATGATTATATTTGCACTTTGACTATTTTAATGATGACTGTTATAATGCTTCTATGAAAAAGAATAAATTCCTTTCTGATCACACACAGCGTTACAAGCTTTTTATTTATTTAGTGCAGTGTGATTTATGGATGTTGTACAAGCAGCAGTACAACCTGATCGGTTCAAAAATTTAATGTGGCATTGTTTTGTTTTGATAGAGCTATCATGCCTTATCATCATGGTTGGTGGTCGTCGAGTTGCTGAGCGCTGTGATATCTTTCATCGTTCTCTCATCCCCAACAATCTCCTCTTTCACCTGTAATAGCAATAATTTGCAAGGTGTTGCTGCTCCAACTAGTTCCTCTACTTCTCAAGGGTATAATAGTAACGAATGTGGTGGTAATTGTAATAAGTTTCAAGTTGAAAGTAGTAAAAGTGATAACGATCCAAATCGGCATTTTAACGATTCTGGAACTGCCTCGAGTGTTAGTAATAAGAGGGCGGCTGATGATTCAAACTTTACGAAAGAAAAAAGCTCATGTTCATCAGCAGTGTCATCGATACGCAGACTCATGACAAGTGCTATAAAGTGGATGATGAGCCATTATTCGCAGAAATGTGAGCCTGGCCGAGCGCTCCTTCTCGTATCTCGAGTCATCTCATTAGGAATGCTTGCGTATAAAATGAATTACTACTGGACAGGTTTTATCGCTATTTTACACTTTGGTGTCTCCTTCGTATGGCTGGGTTGTTGGGCAGTGAAGTCTAGTTGGGAGTCAAATGGCAACATTAAAACAGCATCAAGCTCATCAGCACCGGTTGCAGCACCATGCCAAGGAGCAAATGACGCTAATGACTCTTGTTGTGATACTAGAAGCAATGATAGTAGTAGTAATGACAGTGGTCTTGTTGTGAAAAGTGAAGTACTAATGGAAAATGGGATTTCAGTGTTGGTCGTTCCTGGAGATGATCGAGGCGATGATGTTGTTGGTGTTGATGATAATGATGATGGTGAAGGTCATAATAATATAGATTACAGTGCGATTGGCTGCACACGTGGTGCAGGTAGGAATAAACATGAAATAAAAAATGAAACAAGACGTGATCATGTAAACTCGCTCAATGCATTGTCCGGTGGGTTGTCTAGTTGTTTAAGTGTTGTTGTTCATCGAAGAAACAATGGCATAAATGACAAAGACATGGAATTATCTATAAACAATAGAAATAAGAATAGATGTATACAACGAGGAAATACACGAAAAGAACTTTTAAGCGTTTTGCCTTTAACTTATGTATTGTTTTGGGACCTTTGTAATTCCCCTGCTGCATTTTACTTGAGTACGTCACGTAATATGCTTACTATTTGGGCAACCGCTCTTCCGGTGTTTCTTACTGCTGTGGAGAATGTATGCATAATCATATTTCACCACATATCTTCCGACGATGAGACAACCAAGGGAATATTAACTTTAGTCAATGCGTCTTGCCTCATTTTGGGATGGTCTTTGATAGCTTTATACCAGTTTCAATGGGGGAGAATCAACCAGTGTCAGCCACAACGCCAAAGAATGCAAAACAACGAAAATGTTCAAAGTAAAAACGACGACGATGACAATGATGATGCTGATAGTGGTTACAAAGGGAATAGTTGTATTGGCGGTGGTAACAGTACTGACACAAGTGTAAATAGTCTTCATAAGAAAGAGACAGGCGAGTGTTTATCATTATGCTGTTCATCTTTGTCGCATCCTTTGAACATCAAAAGAAAGGGCCATCGTGACCAGCAAGAAAAACATAATTTTTGCAAAGACAGTCCTAATGACAAAATTTCCTCTGTTGATGATCAACTACATGAAGCTACCATCACCACTGTGAAGTACAATGAGTACCAGGAACATCAAGAGGTTGGAAAGCTAATGAGCGACAACCATCGACATCATCGCTATATTGGTCGCAGCAAGTCGAATGACGACAACAGCAGTGGTCATCAGAGTGGTGGTGATAGTAGGAGCAACAGTACAATAAAAAGAAAAGAAGAAACTAAAAGTTCAACAATTTTACCTGATCTTGGGATGCTCAGTAAATATACAGAGGTTAACGTAGGCGAGATTAGCAGCCAACCCCAATCGATGATGAGATATCGTGAGGATATTACAATGACAAAAAGTTGTGCAACGGCCAGCACTACTGCGTGTACACCCGTGACAAATAATAATTATACAAACATTAAAGAAGCATTGACCAGACGAATAAGCAACAAAAGTTGTACGAATACGGATGGCAGCATAAAGAAACCTCGTAATCAGCAGTTGCATCAAGTGAACAACAATCGACAATGCCAGGTAAGAGAAAAATCAAAAAAGAGAGAAATAGATAGAGCAAAAGTTAGTTAAATAAACGAAATAAGTACGCCACATTATAGAATAAAAAAGGATAGTACAAACGGTTGGAGAAAACAATGGATCATTCTTTTTTCTGTATGCATTGTATTCAATTCAATGATGCGAGGCGTAATGTAAAGACAAGAGTAAGATTGAAAAATTGAATCTGTCATCGTAAGTACCAGAAAAGAATTTTCTCCTCTCGCATTTCGTTGCAGTCATCATCTTCATCAGTGGATTTGTTCTTAGTTTCTGAAACGAAACGAATTTACCTGTCAGAGGGAAATCCATCAAAATGGCTTAACTTTTCCTGGTTAGATGGTTATTATGTGGTTAATACATCTTCTCCTCTTGTTCTTCAAGAAAGGGGATTAGTTACATCCTGGGAGTAGAAAATTCATCATCACTTATTCTATATAGTTAATATGTAGGTATTAACAATTTTCTTCAGTTGGCAGCCGTCATTGTTGAGTATATATAACTTGTACTTGACTTCTCACATGAACTTGCTTTCTGGAAAATTGAAGAGAATGCATAAAAGTATTTATCAGAAATGGGATTACTGATGGGCTTAATAATGGTAAAGTCAACAACGAGAGCAAATTCCCATTTCTACTAACTACGATTATTCTCTTGACGTTTTCACTTGACTTTGTTTCGCTCCGTGTGGGTATTAGTAACAGTAGTAGACAGGTATTGTGGAGCATTCCTACAATGTATTCCTTTTCTTAATCTCTTTTTTGACGGTGGTGGTTATAAAAGGCTGACTGAGTGACTAGAGCATGTATTGTAGTTTTACTGTAGTTTAAAGGGTGGTGAGAATAAGAGGGGTAAAAAGATAGGTAATTTGTTATAAACCTTTTTCTGTCTTCACCGCAAAATTTTTCCATTTTCAAATCAATGTTTTGCTGAAAAATATCATTGTTCTTTAAATCCTAATGGACGTGTAAATGGAATGTGTGCATTTACAACTTTGCTTTTAGATAGTATCCATTACAAATGTATAACCATTAAATGGCAGACAGAAATATAGTTAAAAATGATCTCTTGCAAGAGGGTTTAGAGAACGAAACTAGAATTTATTCAATTTTTCTGAAATACTGATGACTGCACATATAAAGCTATAGTTTTATGTACTTTTGTTTTATTGTTTTTTACTCTGTTCTGCTGTTCACTGGTTTTTTGGTGCATGCCACAGACTTATCTGTGTCGTGTTGAGTTTTCTTGACAAGAAGACTGACTTACAAGTTATGGGATTTTAACGCGATATAAATTGCCGTGAATGGAAAGATTATGATACACCGCTACAACTAGAGTGCCGCCGCTGTATCATTCTCTCGACTGCTTGCTCGAAGGCGCTGCTTAGATAATTTAACAAAATGAAACAAAAAGAAAGCTAGGAGAAAAAAATGAAAGGGTACAAAGTATATGATTAAATATGCATTAAAGGAGAAGGTAGTTTAGCACTATATCAAGTAGAAGCACCAGTGCAGTAGTTGGAACCAGTAGATGGTTTGGTGGGGCTACTGCATCATTATATATAAGTTAATTCACTCTCTTCATCGTGCAGATATGAATTGAAATAGAATGAATCAAGAAAACTGAGAAATTATGTATGTGTGTAGGCTTTACTCATTTAAAATTTTATGTATTTTATACATTGAACATAATATCTTCGCTACTTCTTTCACGATGATAATAATGATTATGCGTGTGCGCGCGATGGAGAGTGGAACAAGTAATCATCGTATATTTCACAACCACCCTATCATTACGGCATTATCACAGAGTCATTTTCAGTTTTTCAGATTGATGCTCCTCCACCACGTATCACATTAAATTCTATCTATCCACACACACATAACATTTATCAGGCTTATAAGTACATGCATACAACGAGAAAAATTATTTCTTCCAAAATGCGATTATTATGATTATTATACAGCCAAAACTCGTGTTATTTTAGCTTCTGTGTACGCTCTTGATACTTTGTAGTAGTATCATCATCGAAAAAAGTGCTCATGCATACATTTCCCAATTTGTTCAAGCGTATCTTATCATTGCCCTAAAGGCTTATAGATTTCAAGTAGTGGCATCATCAGTATACCTATTATCATATCATATTATCATTGTGAAGTATTTTTTTTATTTGATGCAAATGTTAAGTAAAAACTTAGATGATGATGATGGAGCAAGGTAAATAATTACCTTTCTCATAATCATCTTACAAACTCCCAGAAAGAGAATTTGAATCGAGTATGAAAGCTTCGGGCCATTTTATTTACTGGCACTGCACTGGGGTGGTGAAATGCAATGTTTAGTTTGTTTGTCATTATGAAAGCGTTGGAAGGAATTTCATAGAAAACAATTTAGATACTAACTAGTTGGTAGATATTGGATTTAAAATTCATGGTGAGACAGATCCCATTTTTTAATTTGTTTGAAGCATTGATTTCGATTAAATTGATAAGTTTAGAGTGTTGAAAATACGTAAATGCTGTAGCATTTTTTTGGCTTCGTTAAAATTATTAGTAATACGAAGGAATGAATGGGAAATCATACCACTTGTCACCAAAAATTGAAATTCATTGCACGATATAAAAATGCATGGAAAAATCATACAAACAAGGCTAGGGGCAAAGTAAGCCTTTTCGGTATATTTAGAATTCATTTGATGCACAAAATCCACTTTATTTAATACATTTTTTTATCATTCTCACAGGACCGTGAAAGCGTGAAAGGGGATGATGGAGAAGACGAAATGGAGGAAGGGGAAACCAAAAAGGCGATATCATCTTTCAAGTCATCATCATCTCCTTGTGTGCAAGTGCCCCAGCATCGCAGGCAACAACAACATCAACCGACGACAACTAATTCGAATAAATGCATGCCAATTTCCATAAAATCTCCGATTAGTTGGCTGCCAGAGACGTGCTGCAATGATAGCAGTGGCAGTGGTGGATCCTCAAATAGTCGTAACACGAACACACTTGTAATGCCCGAACCGACAACAAACGGGAACAGATTATTTTATTGCCCAGAGAAGTACATTGATTTGGGCAATGCTACCACCACGAAAAATGTGGAGGAAGCGGAGGAGTCAAAACGGACATGTAGAAAGCAGCAACCGAAACAACAACGGCAACACAATCAAACCAGCCAACAGTCTGAGCTCGAGGGAAACTGTGATTTCTCCGTAGTTTTCTTTGAAGGTCGAGCCGGAGGAGGGACGAGTAGAAGTTATAAGCAAAATCAAAGTCGCACTCCGGTCGCTTCTACTGCTCTATTACAAAGAACATCTCGAAGTGCAAATGCAACTCCAGTGGCTTCCTCAAAACCATTTCCTTTGGACATAACAGCAACAGTCCAGCTGCAAAAGCATCCCTACTTTCAGCCCTCTCATAATGTTCACCATCATCACCAGTACAGTAGCTACAATGATCACTGTGAACATGATGAAGTTGATCCAATTGAGAAAGCTACAAAGGATGATGATGGGGGTGCTGCTCATCGCCAGATACGCAGCAACCAAATTATGGGGAAAACCTATTTATCCGATGGAGCTAGTCTCACATCCCTCGATGGACTTTGTGAGATTCGAGCTTCAACCCCTGTGGAAATTAAAAAAGCATCAAGAGTGATAGTGAACTACCCTCCACCACATCACCAAGTTTCAGATTCAAAAACGGTGAGCAGGTGTTTGTGTAAAGTGGATAGATGTCCTAGTCCAACAGAAACGAAACATAATAGAAAGCAGTGTGGGATGTCCCCACTTGCGTTCAATGGCTGTACTCAGGATACTCATCATCCAGCAGGATCCGGTGGAAATAGCAATAATAATAACATTTACGAAAAGTTGATCGACGACTCTTATGGGATTTTAATATGCGAGGGTGAAAATGCACCCGGGCAAAATTCGGTAAATAAAAAAAACTGTAATAATGGCAGCAAAAGTAAGAGTATTGATAGTAAAAATGATCCCCATAATTATCATCACCAAATAATCAGACTGTCAGAAGCTGCCGAGTACAGGCAAAGAGCATGTGGTGGTGGAAGTCACAAACTTAAAATTCTTTGTGCCAAATGCCTGGAAAATCATGATCCTTTGTTGACCAACTGTGTGGATCCACTCAACAGAGGCGATGAGGATCACCATCCAACAATTTTAGATCAATACAATAACCCAACCAGTATTAATGGACTTGCTACAATGCAAAACTGGCAAGAATCCCATCACCTTCAACACCAAAGTTTACCCCAACTTGTCTCACATTCCCCCTACCCTTATCCACCTGCCGCAGACTCCGACACAACAGACTATCCGTCCGACACTGAATTTACTACAAACAACAATCCGATGGAGGATGACGGCCAGTCTCTTTCAACTCATTTCTCATCCGCAACTTATGCGTGGTCATATCAAAATCAACCGCAACATAGCAATAATCACCATCATCATCGACAAAACCAACAACAGCAACACGCACCAAAGCCAACTCAGCTTAGTCAGTTTATTTGGGCAGCATCTTCAATGATACCGTCTTCGTCTGGTGTAGAAGGGTGTGAAAATGGGACTGGCAGTAGTCAACACTGTCCTAAAGAATTCACCGGTTTAGAATACGTAAGAACTTGGCTAATGGCCAGTCATCCGCGGACCTTTGCAGCCAACAATTTTAGTAATGATAACAGGAACATAAATAGTAGTAGTGATGTTGCTTGCAATAACATTCGCCAACACCCACTTGATCATCATTATCAGCAAGAACAAGAGAATGGCATTAAGAGAAATTATAAAAATAGTAATGGCAGCCTTCGTCGGTACGCGACTCATCATCATCATCTTCAAAATAGAAATGACAAAGGGTTGACGCTCCTGTCATCAGCCACCACCACTTCAAAAAATAATCTCATTCCATTTAAAAACAAATCCGCGTGTGATAAGACAATTTCAAAGAAAAAGAGATACCGACAGCTAGAAAAAAGACAAAGGCCGGTGGGCCGTGGCGCCTCACCTCCAGCAAAGGAACTTTGTACAAGCAATAATATTGGTAATGTTGATGTTTTAAATGGCATTATTGCCACTGCTACTACAACTGTTACCGCAGCCACAAGCTCTGTGCCAGCAAGTACAACAACTACGGCTACTACTGGGGATGATAATAGTTCAGTAGTGAATACGAGATTTCAACCACCACCTTCGAGGAAACAACACCCTTTATTATTTTATGATATGATACCTCGACAGGAGCAGCAGAAGCCGCTGACAGCTACCTCTCATAAAAAATGTCGAGACCAATTAGACTTATTCCATAAAGAACTTGAGACAGTAGTCTGATTAGATATTCCTTTCCGTATCCCATTCAATATGCAGCCGCCAAGCCCTTCACATCATGGTGCAATGAAATGAAACAAACAGTTCTACTCAGTCAGCCCTTTTCTCACATTTTAAAGATACATTTGTTATTTTAAATACACGAAAAAAGTGAAAATGGTCGTATGCATGTTTGTATGTATACTTCAATCGAATTTATGTTTATTGATGCCTGTTTTTTATTATGCTGTGGAGGATTGATGCTGTAGACTGACTGTGTGAAGTTGTGTGTCACCATTGCATTTTATTTTTTTGCTCACGGTGGGTTCACATTTCTTGTAAAGTAAAAGGGTTATGTTGTTTAATACATTGAGAGCAGCAGCAACACATTGACTTATCGGACTGATTGGGTATTTTATTGTTATTTGATGTTCTGGATGACATTTTTGTGTCAAGTGACTTGTATTTGAAGTATTTTATGGGGTGATACGATTTTACCAAGAGACATAACAAGAAAAAGTCTTTCTTGACTGGTAATAATATTTAGAGAATTGTTGAGAATAAATAAAATGTACTTAATGTAAAAATAAATATGTGAGATTAGAAATAGGGAGGTAAAATAATAGGAAATCAAAGTAAATTTTATGTCCTTATTGTTTTTGGACCATCTTGCTGACGACGCTTTACACTATTGTACGAATTGATTAGGACTCTGTAAAATAACATTTAAAAAGTATGTGCCTTATATAATTTTAAAATGTATATAATGTATATTGTTAATGAAGTGCCGTATAATACCAAATGACTGCTTTTAAAATACTCAACTCGATTTTTACCCTCAGTAGAATTGACTGATCAATTTAACTATTTATACATGCAACATTTATGTTCACTATTTTAGATTTCACTGTAGCATGAGATGAGGGTAAAATCACTTTGTGAAGTATGCACACATACATGCATGTATATTTTACTGGTATATTTAAAGGAACAAGTTACAAACGTTCAGGGAACAGGTGAAATGTTCCAGGAAAATTTAAAATGTGATAAATTTATTTTGCTGGCTGTATCTTAATTTAATCCAGATTTGCTGTAATTTACTCTATTTAGAAGAATAAAAAGAAAAAGTATTTATTTTAAAGCATATTTTAAATAAGACGTAGTTAACCTTTATTCGGATACTTAACTATATCTTTATGGCATAGTTGCTAATTAAGTTTGAATTTTAAAAAATCATTCTGAAACTGGGATATCGATATCGGTCTTGCATACAGATTTGTTATTTTTGCACACCATTTAATAGTATTTTCCCTTATTCATGGATCAATACCGCTACAGATAATTCCAGGATGCGGTCGTACTGTGGAAAGAAACTGAAGGAAAGGAACAATTCAACAGTTACCGTTTCTTCCTAAATTAAAGGACTTCTTCTGTGGCAAAACACAATCTGGCCAAACTCTGATTATTCTGCTAGTTTGTTCCAAGAAACGATTAGAAAAGACGAAAAAATATGATCACAACTCACCATTTACTTTATCAGTATATCCAAAACCATCCTCATCACTGCTTAATATCTAATACTGGAACATGGCATAACAAAACAGTAAAGCTTCATTGCAACAAAAGAGAATAAAGAGGGAAGAGGTAAAGTAACATAATAGCTAATGAGGCTATTTTATTCGTCAAATCTTATTTATTATCATCGTTATACTTCTTTCTTTACGACATAGGAGTATTATTAGAAATGGAAGGTGGAAAGAAAAAAAGGAATGAATAGAGAGAATCTCCGCTTTTCTACATGAATGCAAAGCTATTCTTTTGTCATGTCATTTTACTCTTTTTCTTGTACGTACCTGAACATAACGAGGGGAATGTGGAAGGTGTACAAAAGCGGGCGATTATTATGACTACCCACTATATTCACGCACAAGGAAAAGGATTCTTATT
>JAQFXM010001871.1:0-28551 GCA_034693345.1 Entomobrya multifasciata
AAAAATACAATATTGTGCATAAATTTTCGTTTTTTTATTATTGGCTTGCTAGGATGTATGCATGAAAATGTACATGGTAAAATATCAAAGCACATGTATCGGTAAGTAATGTAAGAATCAAAGTTTTCTCAAAGCTACAGATAACCTTCTGCCCTCGTCATCCTGGAGGAGCGAGTGATATAATGCGCATTTTGTGCCATCAACAAAACAACAAGCAGGCACCAGTCTGTGTGAACGGAGTCTATAAGTTCATCTTTTTTAAATCATGATCACTTTACGATGTTGAATGTATATATGTACGTATTTATATACATATATGAAATTGACACATGAGGATGAGGTGATTGGTAAAGGTCCATTGTCCACACATAACGTATATTCATAAAGCCAACTTTGGCATTCCTATACAAAATGTGCTCAAAAAGTCTCTGGAATATTTTTTTTCTTGAGCTTTTTAACCGGAACAAAATTGCCAAAGGAAAAACAACATACATACAAGTATAAAAGTCAAGGGTGTCAGACGCGTTTAAATAATTTGAATGCTGCAATGTTATATAAGATTTGTTTACTGGATGTTGACGTACTATTAGCTATTACCAGTACCTCAAGTTAGATAAGTATTTGTTTATTTCTTTGTTCAGCAGAAACATTTCTAATACATTTAAATACCTCATAATGGAATTGTACAGGAAATGATATTCATATTTTATGATCATTGATCAAATAAGATTGGTAGTGTAGAAAGATTATGTTGTTTGCTTGATTAAGTCATAATTAGTGCTTTGATCTCGTCTACCATCTTATATAAGTGACGCATTTTCTCGTCGGCAATTTCCAATCCTGTGGTGACGCCAGTAAAGAGCTCTGGCTGCATTTCCCATCTTCTTTCAAGCAGTTTCGCAATCACATTCTTTCGCAGACCCATTCGACAATGTCGTATAACTTGAACCCAATTTAAACCAGAAGGATGCCATATAATCTGAAAATTAAAACAATGCAACACATTTTAATTTAGCTGTCCTTTGAATTTGGAATTGGAATTATTATCTTAAATCTATATTTCTTAAAATAAAATGTTGTATTCACCTCGTCAAACGTTCGATATCGATTCACGTAGTGGAAATCATGAATGAAGTTGACATTTTTCAGAGAAGTTCGTATGCGAGGTGCAATTTTTAAAACCTTGGATTGACCATCACCTTTTGAGTCACCACCTTTTTGTGTTGATTTTTGATGCTTATCTGTTGCCCCTCCTGAAGTTTGCACGTTTTGATTGACATGTGACTCATGAGTACTGCTCGTTGCTTTACTTTTCAACCCATTTACTACAGCGTCTTTACCGGAAACATTGTTCATTTTTCCCGTGATAGCATCTTCTACAACATCTCCATGTGTAATTAAAAACCAGTAAACCATTCTCAGACTTAACTGTCCTTCCACTTCCTCCAAAAGAAAATCTGCTTTCAAGTTGGACATTTCATTTTCCAGTTGGTATTCATATGGTCTTCGGGCTCTACTTTCTCCTTCAACTTTTGTCTGCTTCATCCTTAAAATGATTTGAAAACAAATTATGAGTTGCGATAATCATGAATAATTTAAGACTTAAATAGCAAATTATAATGAATGATGTACACCATTTCATACTTACATTGACTCGATTTGCGAAACAAGCCTGTGCACAGCCTGATCAAATACCGGATCATCCAAATGACATAGCCTTTCGGCAAGAGGAAAAAAATAAGACTCAAATACAGAGGGAGTACTGGTACTTTTAACAGGCTTAGCCTTTTCACCAGATTTAGTAGATTTTTTAGGAACTTCATTTGGAGGCTGACTAACAATCTCTTTAGCTGGTAAAATGGAAGCTGCCACACCAGAACCAAGTTGCAGCAGCATGTATAACCCAGTGACTAAAAAGTGAACTGGACAAGATAACCTCGTGGGAAGATACTTCCGTGGTATTAAATCATCCATTTCTTCGCATACCATAAAAAATCCTCTTGGGATAACAGATAATGTTTCAGTCAGCGTATTAAGTAATTCAATCACCCATTGAGTATTCCTATCTTCCGATTGGGGACCACCAACATTCTTAGGTAATGTCTTTGTTTTAGCCTTTCCGTCGGTTTTTACCCCTGAAACTTTCTCTTCCTGTATTACAGCATCATCATTCAACTTTCCTTTATCCCCCATTTGCTCAGCAATACTGAGACACAAAGACTGCACGCAAGTTTTCAATATTGGTAAAATTATATCAACGAGACTTTGAAACCAAACGGGTCGACTATTACTGTTCCATATTTGTGTCTTGTCCATCACACTCCAATCTTTAATTTTTGGAAAGATGGATCGGTAAACAGCTACCATATTTTCCCTTGAGGTTGCATGCGCAATAATATATAGCGTGCATGAAGTGACCAAATGGTTTGCAATTGATTTAGGAAGGCCGTGACAGTCCGGTTCCATGCATGAAGCATGCTTGCATCTTTGAAATGCTTTGCCCTCTAACAGGAAGTCGTTGGCTGGTGCCACAACAGTTGGGAAAAGGGACAAAATGAATTTGGCGATTTTACAGTTGTTCATCGTTAAAATCTGCAATGATTTAATGAAATGTAAGCACATTTTGTTTCGAAATTAAATGTGAAGTAATAACATATTTTATGGCATCACGAAGAGAGGAAATAAACTGGCATATGTATGTATTATTTAACATGCCTTATAAACAAGACCCCAGTTCACCGACGGCTGTGCACGCAACAATTTAATCGAGAAGAGTAATTCCCAGTCATCGTACTCGAGGTTGGTAGGATAGTAGTTGGGACATAGATAGGATATAACAGACATCCATGACGCATCCGTTAAACGCGTGGTGTCTTTTTTCCTTGATTCAAACAAGCAGCAGGTAGACAATCCCCGTCTAAAAGACTGTATTAAAATCGAAAGATAAACTTGTTTTTTTAGATGTACAGCTTTAAGTTTGTCGGTACTTCATTAAATTTTAGTTTGTATTCATATTTCATACTTTATATAAAATTTCCAGAGGACATCCTACAATCAATAACGATGAAGCGAGACAATGACATTTCAAATGTATCGAAAACAACACTTTTGACGTAGATGGGTCTGCCTGACCACAAATGGATGTCATATCTGTGCAAACGTAAAATAAAAGTTCCTCCACGGTTGCAAGGATGTTGACAATATCGCATACAAACTGTGCATTTGAACCTTCACTTGGTTTTATCTGTACAATTAACCGAGAAAAATTAAATGAATGCTATTATGCTGTTTTACACAATGAGCATGTGAGGCATAGGTGGTGATCTTTGCAAACTGCAAAAGAAAAATGCAGCGTTATAAACTGTTGTGCAGAAAATACATTCTTTTACAATTTACCTTAGAATATCTACTCGCTAAAATCGCTAAAGAATCATTCATGATTATTGCAAAAATCCTTTGAGACAGCTGTGGGGGCATTTTGAGCCACATATCTCTTTGGAAAGCTGAAGGCATTAAATTCATATATTTAATATATATACTGTTATATACACAGTTTAAATTGAGTGACTTATTTCGTTAAACTCACATTTTAAAAAATACGCCCACATTTGAATAGTAGGAGATCCCCGTTCTCCTTCGTAGTAAGGTTGATGCGATGACCAATTTTGTGATTGTTCATCATGAAGAATGTATGTTGTTAGTAAATTTGCTTGAAACTGCAGCATTTGTTCAGAAATCACTTCCACCAACTCGCAAAAGTTTCTATACTCCTCCTTGAGCTTTGGCCTATAAATTAAAATTCTTACTAATCAATGGCCTTTCAGACTGATAATGGAAGAAAAAATACAGAAATCGATCTTACTTGTTATCATACTCAAAGACTTCCAAGAATGTCCAAATATAATTTCGGATGATAACTATATTGCTTATAATGATATATATGCTTTCTAAACGACCGGAAGATGTACATTCTTCTGTACATTCGATTATGTGGTTGCGCAATTTTGGAGAGCAAAGAATAATTGCATTCATGAACTGCTTAATCGTTAACTCATCGCCCCGAAACGGCATCTTTTGAAGACGATTATTTTTCTCTGCTGGTTTTGGGAACAGACCAAATCCATGACGTATAGGTAGTTTAGCAGCGGTCGCTTTAGTAAAAGCGTCCATGTACACATCCCACGCGGTAGTTATATCACAAAAATCGTGCGATATCATGACAGGATAATCAAGGACACCTCCGACTAGATGCTGACACACGAATTCCGTCTCCAACTCATTTTGTTTCAGCCTTTCTCTCTCTTGTTGCAAATTCTTTTCAACAAAATCCACCACATTTTTCTCCGCCAGCATCAAATCGCTAATTTTTGACCCTAACATCTTGAAATGCTGCCGTTTGCGGTTGGGAAATTAATGAGCTACCGAATTGCAATAAATTTGTGTATACTTTAAGATAGTATCTCGTATAACCTTTTGTTAAATAAAATAGCCTGTCCAATTACAAAATATATTTCTCAATTCAGTTTCAAATTTTTTATTTGTATTGTTTTGCTAGCTTAAAAATAATTCCTGGTATCAAACTGAAATCCAGCGATGAAATAACTAGACTAGAATAGCTATTTACTATGCTGAGCCTTTCCAAATGCACAATTGGACTCAAAATCTATGTCAGAAATCTTCAATATTTTTGGAATCTCTTCATTCAACAACTGAAAAATTGATACTCCGTTATGCTTATAAATCCAGGTATCATTTATGAAGTCGTAACGTTTGGGACCACTTGTGGGACTAGATAACCAAATCTGTTTATTGGGAGTTTGCTTGTTAATGACGTATGTTCCTCCTTCACCTAATTTCACAGTCAGTACCCCACTCTGAAAAAAAACAGAATATCATAAAAGGTAAATTCATAACTACACAAGCTTAATTAATCAAGCTTGAAATGAAATCAATAACGTACCCCGTACGATACATCAGCCTCCTCCAAAGATGTCCTTTCCAAGATTTCATCAAAATAGCCAGTCAATGACTCCAAGGTATCTTCAGCAATCTGTTCGTACTTGTTTTTACTATGAAAATGACAACAACAAATCTTATAAAGTGAATTTATTGACACATTTAGAAAACTAGTAAAAATAAATTTAGTACTGCAATGCAGGCAACACTACATCTTACTATTATCTCACCTTAAATTTGCTGGTACTAATTGCTCCGTTCCTGTCCTGTGGGAGGAAACAGCTATTCTGTTTGTTTGGTCAATATAAAAGTATCGATTTCCAATAATCCACGCTTCCCACCGGTTTGGAACAAGGCTACTTAAAGTTAAGTTGACAGGCCTTGCTCGATGACGACTCTGTTTAGAAATGTGAGAAGTTTCCAAGCTATAATTCTTGGACACTGTAGAAAACAATTTAACATTTTTCACCGTATTTTCGCCGTGTCCAACAAAACGTTCCCTACTTAAAGAATTCTTTACACATTGATTCAATTTACTTGTGTGTCTAAGATTTCCTAGTATAGCTTTCCACATTGTTACTACTTTAACTATACTAGATTACTATAATTAAAACAAAAATGTTTAAAATTTAACTGAAAATTAAGAATTCTGCGAGAAGAAAAACTTCTTAAAAGCGTGTGTTTGTAAAAACAGGTGACAGTCATATGCTTTGATCAGATGGAGCATTCCCGTAGTTAGTTTGTGTGCATTGAACATACTTGTGTGTGTGTATTGCGTATTGTGTATTGAACACATTCTCGGCTCGGGTAGCTTGCTGTTTTGTTATGCTGCCGCTGCTATGCTATATGCTGCCTGCCTGACTCAATCAATGCAACATGCAACAAATGAAAACTGGCTGGGATTTAAGATGCTTGACAAAAGACGCCAGAAGAACAAAGACAGGTTTTTTATGTGATGATCTTATCAATTAAAATTATATTTCAGTTTAACATTTAAACTACCTTAATTTAATCAAAGTAAACAATAATGATTAATGATTTACTAATTAGGCTAATGATTTATTTTTTCTCTCAATATTGAACACTACAGACATACATTTTACCCCTTGAAGTCCAAGCTATTGTTATCTGCCTTAAATCTAGCTAAAATAGTATTCTAAAATTAGAAGAAAATTACATTTATATTTTTAAAAAATTTGATGCGATTTCGTATGATTGCTTTTAAATATCACAAGCCATTTCTTATAATTTTAAAACTTTCGTGAAATTCTAATGTGAGAAAAATTGCATACATACATACATAGCTGAAAAAATTGCACTAAAATTTGAATTTCACCAATGTCGGTGGACAGTCTAATAGTTTTAGTGCTCCAACAAGCAATTATTAATTGATTGGAACACTTTTGAAGAAAAGAAACTACTCTAATTAATTTGATTTTAGTTTTAATGGTTATTAGTAAAATATCCACCCCTTGCTTGCGGCGGGGTGAATGGTGCTGGTGGTGTTTCCCCTTCAATGTCGAAACTTGCTATTCTCTCTGCATTTCGTGGCTGCTCCAATTCAATCTTACCATTTCCTTGATATCTATTTGAATTATCTGAATAAGTGTCTTGTACAACTTGTTGTTGTGTTGAAGCCGAATACCCAATGTTATCATCATCATCCGTAAGATCAAACGACGCTATCCTAGGCACTGCTTCAGGTGGCGATAATTCAAACTGACTTCCAGCCAATTCTTTGGCATCTTCTGGAACCTCTTGTGGTGGAACTCCATATCCCTGATCATTACCATTTCTAGGTGGCTGCAAATTTGATGTTGGTTGAGCAGACAAGTCATGATGTTTGTGAGACCAGCTAAGTTGCCCTTCGTTCTGAGAAATTATCCGGGCTACTCGGTCCAGGAGTTGTTGGTCGACTATTGAAGGCCCTTCATTATTTTGGGTTCCATCATCCCCGTTTCTGCTAGAACCATCTCCACCGTTAGCAATTATATCTGCAACTCTATTTAAAAGACGTTGGCTTACAATAGAATTACCAGTGTTTGAATTCACTGGAGGTTCAGCGAAAGCCGAGGTGTGGAGCAACACCAAAAGGAAAACGTAACGCTAAAAGACAAATTAACGTTTTTAAAATCAATTGTAAAGGTATTCTTTGTAAAATAGTTTATCTCTAAAATATTTAAAAACTTACAATCATGGTGCTATCTTTAACGTTTTACACAAACAAGTTGTTCGCTTAAGTCCTTCTTTTTGAACAAAATTAATGTGCTGATGATAATCTAATCCACACCTTTGTCCGTGGTCCAAAATGGTAAATTAAATATTGTCGACAGGAGGAGCAGAGTACTGCTCACTTTCGTAACTGCTTGCACAATGACATGGACTGACCACAGCTCACGGTAAACCCCTAATAGAACTACTGAACCATGAGCGATTCCTACAAGGTTCTCTAGTCTTTCAATTATGTACTCATGCATTATTCCGCATGTCTTCTGTTCCTGGTAGACATAAAAAACGGCTCATCACCATCATCATCGTCAAAACGTAATTATTATCATTATTGGATAAGAATGTGTTAACATCTAAGCGCCGTAAGCTAAAGCCACCGTCACCGTCACCACGCATCAATGAAGATGATCATTCTTCTCCAAAGAAAGAATGAAAAAGGTGGGCACATGTCACAGTAGCCATAGATCACCACTTACGTTAATGGGTTTGGTTTTTATAAGTTTCAACGTTTGTTACTTTTGTGTAGCTCCTCAGTCTACTATATAGAATAAAATTCCTTTCAACTTTGTAGTATTTTGCATTAATTAGTGAATAATCTAACTAGATAGTGTACAATGGAAACACACATTTACCTGTGATTGTAATAATTTTAATGCTGAAGATGCGTATTTACATTATATTCATATATTCATACATATTTGCACAGGTAGTACATGATACATGGTACATGTTCATCTTTTCACACGCTGTTATTGCAGTTGTATAGCTCGTTATAATCGTCATAATAAAATTATAGCCAGAAGGACCAAAGAGGCCTATGCGCCTTGCTGACACTCAGGTATTGTTTCCTTTGGTAGTACCTCCATTTACGTCACGATCAATATAAACTTACCACTTGAAAAAATAAGCTTCCAATCCAACTAATGTAGATACATTCATAAGATACGCATTTTTGTACAAGTTGTAAACTTAGATTACGATGTTTACTTACACGTAATGAATTTGCCTAAATAATTTACGTCATATTAGGGTACAGGTGTAAATAGAGGGGAAAATGGAATGACAAAAGAATTCTTTAACTCTTTCACATCGCAGTAAAGAGTTGACTCTGACTCTGACTGTGAATTAACTAGTAAACTTTTAAGAGAGTGAATTGGAGAAGATGATGATGATGACCAAATTGTTAGTAAACGCTTGATTCAAGTCAAGAGTAATTGGTGAGGGTATATTATGTAGTTGTATCAGTATCCAATCCACCGACCGACTACTTTTTACCTTTAGGGCAACAAGATGATGAGCTTCTGAATGAATTGAATAATATAAGGGTAACTTTTAACAATCGTAATATTTTTTATTTTCTTATCTTGGCATTGGTATACTTTCGCGTGCCTACTTGAGGACATATGACAAGGCAACTTGTATTTATTTAACTTTTCGCACATTTTATTTGCTTATTTATTTTAAATTCAAAAAAGGAATTGATTTCAGGATGACCACTAAAATAATTTCTGTCGTTGCCAATTTAACATGTTCGTTTACAAATTCATGTGTGTGTAATATAGTTATAGTATGAAACTAAAAATATAACTTGATAAACACACAGTGGGACAACAAATAAAATTATGAATAAAAAATTGTAATGATGAGTGATCACAAAGGAAACCTTTTTTTGGAGGCAAACTTCCCATCATCAAATAATCGCCATTATTACGCACTTCTTATGATTTGCATGAAAATCCAAAAGTTATGATTTTGATCACATTTTATAGTGCATATAAAGTTTATAAATTATCAGTGCTACCGCTTTATCTGAATCAATTTACGTGGATGGGTTATTAACTAGAGGACTTGCAGAGTATCGGTAAAATAATACTTTGCCGATATGCCGTCAACAGCAGCGTATACATTGTATATGCATTTCTTTGTAATTTGATATGCTTTGTAGTTTTACTTCATCATTCATCATACAACCATGTGCATTGAAATGCAAGAATTTCAAGAACACACATATTTGTAGTAAATCAACTTCACAGACTTTAGTAACTGGACTATATTACTTTTAAAGATATTGTATATCTATCCATGTAGTAGCGGCTTTTCTTTGTCATGTTATTTCATTAAAATCTCAATCATCAAGTACTGGAATAGGGCTGTATATTTGCAAAAGTAGTACTAATTACATCTTCCAACAGAAATAAAACTTGAGACAAACATAGCAGCATCGTCAAATGTTCAAATAAAAAACAATGTACTTATGTCTATGCAAATACTGCCAAAATTTGCACAAGAGAAGAGTTATTTATTTAATTAGTTTTACCTCTTTACGATGTTCCGTGTGTAAGAGCCGTTTGCATAGAATACCTACCTACATAACATATTTGCATGCAATAATGTGCATAGAGTGTTTATTTCCTGAATTATCGTCTCTCAAGTTATATTTTACTTTTATTGTGTCCCTGTCCCCGACATTCAAACTGGGAGGTAACATCAGCGTCAAGCATATATCATGCGATAAAATGAATAAATTCTGTTTTGGTGTTCACAAACTAGGATAAAAAATTCAACCAATGTTCCAACAAACAGAAGTTGAATAGATAAAAGTTATTTTCCAATTATTTATTTAATTTTACGATGCGTTTTAAGTACGAAGTTTAAAAAAATACTCATTTAAAGTAATCACAAAAAAGGATGATATTGACCTAGACCCGACATCAATTTAAAAAGTTATTGACACATCAAAATTACACCTTCAAAGGTAATAACAGTTTAATTAGAGTTCAGACTAATAAACGCGAAGTCGATTACATCTAATAGCTGCTATTATTTTACTGATCCTTTTTTCTTACAGTAGTATCCCTTATCCTGACTTTTAGTAAATAGATACATATACCAGCTGCAAAAATTTATGGATGCGATGTAATTTTCATTTAAAGAATTTCAAGGGTAATATGTGCGATGTGTCGAGATAACGAAACTTTGCGTTCCGACACCTTGCACGCAATACCTTCATACAAAAAGCATAGTTCCACTTTGATGAAATATCGCTTTATGTCAACAAATCCATAGTAAAAAGTGATTCGTCATGTGTACATTATCCTTAAACTGTTCTTGTCTAAACACAAAATGGATGACAGTATGAAAACACAAAGCAATCTTCGCAATATTGAATTTCGTTTTCTCAACTCTGATCTCACTGGAGCGTGATCACTTGTCTGCCATGATTTCTAAATACATAAAATTATTATTTTCCTATCACGGCAAATTTTGACATAGATTTTTTGGAGTAAAAAATAAGAGCATATCTTTTACAGCTTCATGGCTACATTTCATACTTGCAGATAACAATGAAAAGAGAATGGGTCTGATTTTGAATTCACATAAAAACGTGTTAAGGTAATGCCACAAAAAAGTGAGCAAATAAAAGATGCTCTAAATTAACCCATTGTACTCCATCCATGATTTATGCAAAAGGTAATTGATGTTGAAGTGACCATAATTAGCTTAGATATGCCAAGCATAAAAGTCAGAATGGCTTGTAAGTGATTAATTGAGATGAAGAAGTCAGTAATATATTTCGTATTTCACTGGTCATCACAATCACAATAGTGTGTTGATTTTCATTCAGTTTTAAATATTTGCTAATAAAATGTGCAAACCGTGCAATGCACAATGCAAGGTTAAATGATTCACGCGCTAGTTAATCACATAGTGTTCAACAACTGACTACTACGTGCTTATTAATAATTGTGGTAGTGCTTTAACGATCGGAACAATGCAATTTTTGGTATATTTACCACAATATGAATGCATACATTTATTTCAACGATGTTATCATCCTCAATTATTAGCTTAATTGTTATTTAATCTTATTTATCGTCTAAAAATTCTTTAGCCTTGTTAATGTGCAACAACTTTATTTGGTCGTTTTATTAAAAGAAACGTGTGAGTGGAGAGTCAGAACTATCACTGTTGATCAATCAATACAAGACCCCATTCGTTTTCATGATCACACCAAGATTGTCGTCAGTCATAGCATGTGAACATTTCAGCGCTATCCCCATTTCTTCTGCAATCTATTGTACTATTCTATTGCTTCTTGTCATACCCATAATATCCCACTGAGGGGACAATATATTTCGGTACAGTTGGAACTTTTGGAATACTGTTGGCTGTGACAGACTGTTGTGAATGGATTTCCACAAGTTTGTTACACATATAAATGCTATTTTTCATGTGAATTTTGGTCTTTGGGACATAAAAATAATAATATGTTAGAGATTTGATACATTTTTCTCGGAAACAATTCAACATTCAACTTTACTCACAATATATCAGTGACCATTGCTCCGTAGACAGGTAATATATATTGGTTTCCATTTTCCATAAAATAATTTCGGCCTTTCTCTTACCTGGTTAGTGAAACTTTTGTTGCAGTTACACAGGAGGTAGGTAAATTTATGTTCTGGATTATCTGGAGACCGATTCTTTTTAGAGAGAAACTTAAGTGCAATACCGTATTCAAATTACATGCCACGCCACAAGTTATCAGTCATGACCATAATATGATGGCATACTTGACATGGGCAATTTTTCACATTATGACAAAGTACTTTTCATTACCCAGCATATGGTATAGTAGCAGGAAGTTTGTCATGCTACCAAGTACTTCCATATTGATGACATGAGAGTTCCTAGAGTCCCTAGAGGGATGATATTTATTTTAATCATTCTTTTGAACCACTGTGGTAAGCAAGGCACAAAGAAAAGTCAATGATATTATGTCGTCGCTAAGTACAAAATTGCTTCTGTATTATGTGTCTTATAGTTGTCGAATGTTCACAATACTACATTATAGATGAAGTTCCAAAGTACACATACATTATAGATTATAGGTCATAAAACATTCTGACTACTTGTATACATTCCAAGTTTACCGATTCAATATACATTACAACTTATATAGAAGTCGAATTGGGACAAAAACAAGAATATTTGCTCATAGTACTGGCAATTCATTGACATTTTAAATAGCTTACTTACAATGTATACAAGACAAGAATAAAAAATTTATGACAGGAAGGAAACTAAAATTATCCTGAAATCGATACACACATAGCCTGATTGGTCTTAGGATGAAAATTTTAACGTACATAAATTATATTTTGTTTTGTCGGATAATGTTGGTTAGTACGCAAGGCTAGATAACCTCAAGCTACATCTTTGTGCACTTGTTTTTGTAACAATATTCGTTTTAACACGAAATTACGCAAATAGGATGGCAACTAGAATGAGATGAAGAGATGAGAGAATGATTACTTACCTTACCTGCTCATTATAAATGTAGCGACTAGCGACATGCATATTATAATGTTGGAAAAGTAAGTCATATTCAAACTCTACCGAGTGCCATAAAATGAATGAGAACTTATAGCTTGTCAACTTACCAGAGCGCCACAATGGTTCAGTACATAACTGTGGTTAATGACAAGACATTTTTGAAAATATGACTCCAGACACGCATTTTTTCGTTCATTGTTCCTTTCTTTTACTTCCATTCTTTCACTTTTCCATTATGTACCTATCGTGTCGGTCCTTCGTAAGCATCTCTCGTCACTCACTCATTCCAGCGTGCATGCTTACTTGCCGCATTACGAGGTCCCAGAGCAGCGGCTTTCACATTATACTTTTAGCCAAATGTAAACATAATATGAAAGACAAATAAAAACTTTTTCATATTATGCATTTTGTTACATACAGAAAATAGTCATACTACTTTACTTGACATATCATTTCATCGCGCTACACCCGTTAGGTACACAACACTAGCTGGAAAAATCACCTTCTTCGTTAGCATACTCAGACTAGACGGTTCATTCTCACGTTGAAATGTCTAAAATGCTTTCTGCTTTCACCCTGGTTAGCATGAATTTTTGTAAAATGATACTGTTATAAAAAGTATATCCACTGAAACTGTGAGTTTGTCAGAAAATAAATGTATGCTTTTGTATCTTCCAACTCACGTCTAGCACTCTGTTATCATTTCATCAGTATTATTACTGAGAAATGGGTGGGTGGGGTGGACTAACTTCAAGTGAAACATTTTCTTAGTTTACAGTCTCTAATAACAGTATAGAAGCTTTCCAAACTAGGTATGCGGAATTCGAAAATGTGAATTTACATTGTGTGCGCTTTCACCCATTGTTGATAAAAAATTGTTCAAAATTGGGTTGTCTTTGAACATAGCGGTCTATACAAGAAATATTGTTTACCCATTCGAACCTCTTCTTGTTAGTGGAAAAAACACACTTTAATTTGAACAATAAAACTTTCTCTTCAATAGAACTGGTTCATTTATCAATATCTAACTTTCCCAATGATGTCGTTGCGCTGACCAATTTTTGCACTAGCTGCACTGCCCTGAAAGCAGAAAAACTTTTTAATAATTCAATACAAATAATTTAAGTCTGACTAAAATAAGTTTGCATTTATTTTTAGCATTACCCATTTTGCGTTTTCCTTTAATGGAAAAACTTTATTGATGCCAAAAGTGTTTTCTGCGGCTTATCGAGTAATAGATATTCGACACACCACTTATTTATTGCACATAAAAGCGGATTAGACTTATATTTCTTCTGTAAACTAATAGCGTATGTAAAAATGTAACACGCAGCAGCACGTACACGTATAACATGATAATATCAGTCTAAAAATGTGGCACGCATTTTTTCATCATCAACATCATGAAGTCAGTTTCGTTCTAGTGTTCCAGAAATGAGCTATTTTTTTCTTCTTACTTTCCATCTTAAAAAGGCTTTGCCTGTATGCTAACGTGACTTTTTAAAAACATTCTCCGCCGAGGAGGTAATAATAGCGCGTGTCAAAAGCCAGAATGGAATTAGTTGTTGTTGTTTCGTTGTTCATTGGAGTGAGACTTTTTTGGAAAACCAAGTGGTCCGGTCTCTGCTCTCATTTCTGCAATGCAGGAAACAAAATATTACAAGAGCTACTCGCGTTTTATAGTTACATACGTTGTTATAATATATATGTTTCCCAAGTTGTAAATTTATTAGCCCCAAGAAGTAAATTCATGCATACAAATGCAAATACCTATAGACCAACAAAGTAAAGTAACTAACATGTAAACTAAAGACGAATAATATGAAATATAGTAAAAACTAAGAGCTTCAAAGCAAGAGTATTAGTATGACACGACATGTTTTTTTTTCTCCTTCATTGTACTCAGTGAGTAGCTCTCTCCTCCTCCCTCCATTTTTAGTCTCTGGCCTGGTCTCCCACTCTCATTTAAGACGTAAGACCATTTATATGCTCCAGTTCAGAGCTTCCATGACTGGAACCACTTGAGTAACTTTATACACTTGTGTGTTTATGTCAAGTGTAATTGAAGAGTGAAGAAGGAAAAAAACGAAGAGGAAGGGGAGCACGTCTTTTCTCTATCGCTCTCTTCTCATTCACTCGCTCTTTTTTCTAATGTTTTGTCTTTTCCACAAGTTAACCACTAGAAAAAAAGTAAAGACAAGCATTAAGTGAGTAAAAAGAAAACCATTATTATTATCATCATCCTAAATAAATTGGCATTCCAGTGGTGGGATAGCTTAGCTGTTCCATTAAAGCGTAGTTCTTTAGGGTTCATGATATGGAAATAAAAACGTGGAGTGTTTGTGTGATACATAGCCCGTAACAGATTGAATATTATTAGAGCAATAAGGTTAACGAAATAAATTGTGGACAGAATTACTACGATATGATCAAATTGGTGATTCAAGCTCGCTGCACAAATACAACCAAAATTGTTCTTAATTATGTGACAAGATATGAGCCTGGTTGGAGGACATAAATTTTAACCCGTTTCTTCTTGTGTTTAATAACTAGATAGTTTTTTGTGGATTTTACTGTGATGCGTGAAAAGCGTATACTCTATCACATCACATCCCACAAAATATACATCATATCAACATTTTCTTATATCAAGAATTGTAGAATTTCTAAATAAACCAATAATACCAAACAATTTCTCTTTGTTCCGTTTTACTTGTTTATACTGAGCCAGTCTCAGAGTCTCAGCTCCACATGAAGTAAGTCAGTGAGTCGTGTTGACTTCAGTCTCAGTCTCTTTTTACTATTGTGGTAGTGGTAAGGCTGGTTGGTGGTGTAGCGTTGCTTGTGTTTTGTGTCCAAGTGGTTGAGAAGGTTTGATTAATCGGACAAAAGAGTAAACATCATAATATCAAAACGCAAAGAGAAAGAGTCCGAGTCTAACGCTAATCGAAGTTGTTAACTACTCACCCTATAAAACGAGACATTTGTACGCATTGATCTGATACCTTCATAATAAACATTGTGCAAACTGCAGTAGTCTTGAGTCTGGTAGTAAAGCTATTATTATATAGGTATATATAACATAAAACATTTTTATATCATATTGAATTTATATCTATCATCTACACATAAATTTATATGCCAAGTCAATTGGATAGATAGATACTGACGGAAACTGAGTTTTATTACGGTGAACAGAGTAAACATACACGATACGTGTTTTTTGTTAAAAACTGAAGTAAAATGTTCATTTTCTCTTTTCCACGAACAGTTCCAAATCTACTATGACTTTTGAAATGTAGTACAAGTAATGGATCAATGCAACGTAATGTAGAACTGGTCCCGTCTTCCAAACTAGCCTTGTGAATGTGAATAGGCGATGTCGTGATTATAACTATTCCACCACCATTCGTTTACGATGTCCAACATGCAATATTGTACAATAAAACTGGTTGGGTGTGTAATTTGCTTTGCTGATTGCTAGATGGACGATTTTAATGGACAAAATGTCTATTGAGAGAGGTGTCTGTGAAACTGGATAATTCGATATGGGGTAAATTGGGTAAACTAATTCAAACAGTAAAACAAGACAAGCTGTACTATACGCTCACTGGGATTTTCTACCATACAGAATATATTCCCATTTAGTGATATATGATGATATCTTGGACACAAATGGTATAAACGAGTCAAATTACTTTGTTTAAAAAAGGTCCAGATTTAATAGTCCAAATAAAGTAAATACAATCCTTTCACTTCCATAATAATAATCATCATCGCCAGCATTATAAAAAAGAGAGCTTCTAACGAAGAATGACTTTTCTGGTCTGCCTTCAGAGCTTTTGGTTCAAATCATATCCCTAAATCAGATCAGTCTTCTCTTTTCACTTGCATATGTTGTTTCGGCAGATTGCTATTTGCTGTACATCCTTCACCCCTCACTCACCACTGCGTCGAGCCGAGCGACTCATTTTCCCAAATCACAAATCAGTTTTCCCAGTCAGTCTCTGTTTATCTCAAGAGAGGTTAACAACCAAGGGCATGAGAATCCAAATATTTGTTTTTTGTTTAGCTTAGTCAATGTTGTTAGTTGTGTAGGTCTAGTTTCTGATCGGATCTGATCAGTATCAGAAAATTACATATTTATGTTATTGATTGTTATTGGTTCATCTGTGAGTTGAGTTGATGTTATAGCTAATATTCTTTTATCAATACTATTATCAATATTTCCCACTTGTATTTGACTAGTCAAACAAGCATGGAAAAAGAAACCTTGCTTTTCTTACTACAAAAACCACAAATGCTTCTTCAGATCAAATATAGAATTTAAAAATTTAACCAAATAAGATATTATACAAATTCATATCTAAGCGTGTATATTAGTTTGCACGTGCATGTATTTTCAAACTTATTCCGTTAGATTATCAGGCTAGTTATTTTAGTACTTGAAATATAATTATTATCTACACAGATACACACACCTACTACATTAGCGTATCATCATCGTCGTATTCATTCTCAATTGATAAATGTTAAAACTTAAAAACCACTTCTGCGTAAAATCAAAACTACATATATTCTATTCATAACTCATAACCTTGTGCTCTTCGTAACGATTTTTTTTTGTTTACCACTTTTCCCAGACATGAAAAAAACTTATCAGCTATTGGCAATACGATATGACGATAGAATAATCGCTCAGTCACTTATATACAAGTGGGCAAAGAATGTGAAAGTCATCAACACGAAAGTTTGCGCGATACAAATATAAAATTCAACTCACCCGTGTAATCACATATGTCTAAGTGGCAAGTGGCATGCTGCCGATGATGATTGTACCAAAGAATCGTAATAGTTACAACGAAACAAGGAATAATATATTTCAAAGAATGCATGCGTTTCAAAAATACATATACACAAACCTTGAAGAAAAATAAGAGATAAAAATGAGAATGGCCCATTTCTTTGGTTATCAATAAGGTTGTAACACAATCTAATATGATTTTTTTCAATTTCACGTGTAGGTTATTGTGTGGTAGAAAGCTTTACATCAAAAGAAACTTTCTTGAAAGAAGCTTTTGAACATGACAATTCCCATTTTTTCAAACCACAGTAAAAATTGCGAAGATTATTAGTTGTTCATATGAGATCATCATCATCGTTTTCGAATTCAATAGCTGTTCTGTTGTTGTTTGTCACAACTTTGTCCCATGGTCCCATGTGTATTTAACATAAAGCTCGTGTGTGTACAGTGTACATACTTGTGTCGTGTCTGCAAAGAAAAATTGAGATCAAATTGGAATTGGAAAATAGTCTTTGAGGAGTGTTTGAAGAAGTCAGTAAGCAGAATCGCAAAAAAAGTATGTGAAAAGAGTGTTTTTTTTTTGTGTACGCGTGGAGTGGAACTGTTGATAGTTGAATAAGAAGTCTTTTTTTGTTATCTCAATCTCTCCGTCTTGCTCTTATTGGCTTGGCTTGGTTCAAGCCAACAAAACATAAAGAAACATTTCATACTCGAAAGTGACGACGCGACGAGGAGGAAGCGTAAAAAGAAGGTCTTGTCTCTTGTGAGCAGAAGAAGTGTGTGCGTTGTCGTTGTGTTGTTTAGGCATACAGTTTAGTAGTGATTTAGTATAAAGTCGCAGATTTCAATGAGCTTCATTTGTGTGATTTGTCGTGACCTTCTAAAAAGCAGTGATGATGACGCTTCTCCACGGCATCAACAACTGTCGTTGCCAAATAGTCCAAATACTTCAAATTCAAACCATGTTTCAACAGCCAGTAACAATGTCTCTGGTCGGAGCAAGAAAGAGAAAAATAATTCAATTGTTGCAACAAAATGTGGCCATCTTTTTCATTATCCTTGTCTTAGTGTTTGGTTATCCCAGAGTATGAATCTTACAACTGATTCAAAGTAAGTTAAAAACGTTTTCATGTATAATGTTTTTGTGAGTAAACTTTTTTTGTAAACTAAATGAATAAAATATTTTATAGAAGAGGCATGCTTTTAGGTAGTTGACATTGTGTAATGTTAAGAGCAGTATGAGCAGACGCTACGTTATATAATCTATTGCACAACGCATTTTTGTGTCATATGTCAAAGTGCTTGTTGTAAAAAAATCAATGCCGTACGATTCTCGTTATAGTTAATTTGCCAAAAGGCATCATCATCAAAGTTTTTTTTTGCAGAATAATGGATATAAAACAAAACCATACATACATGCATACCCAGCAATGTGCTTATGCAAAAGCTTGTATACTTGACACCCACACGTGTGCAGTCCAATTTATAGTAGCTCAGTTTTTTCTTTGATATATAGAGCTAGCAAATTTACTCATTATTCTCATAATAATGCTAAAATATTTTCAATATGATGTCCCCGGGGCTATATGCATAGTATACTTGCGTAAAACAAAGCGTTGCGTTATTCAATCAACTTTTCGTCTGGAATTTTCAATTTGAAGAAGTGAAATAGACCCATAAAACAGTGCCGTGGCGAATGTTCCTTTATTTAATCAAACCAGTAATGTATCTATTTGATTTCATAGAATGCGTTGCCCGTCCTGCAAACAGCTAATCTATATTTATGAGCTCATACAACTGTTTCCGGTTGAAAATGGGAATGGATGGAATAAGGACTTGGGTCACATCTTTTCAGCCCCTTTCCATGAAAAGGTCAAAGAGTTATTGGAGCAACTGGAAAATCTGTGTAAGGACCTTAACAAGAAAAATAACGAAATTTCCAGTCCCTCAAAAGGAAATGAAACGCCAACAAGATTGCAGCGCATCCGAGATTCGCCAAAAAAGTAAATAGATTTTTGTTATAAAAACGCATGATACATAGCTATATACATATATTTATCCACAATTTATATACATACATACATTGCATGCCAGCCGCACTATTTTTTTGGTTCTTCCTGTACCACATCAGCATTGCGGTTGCACAAAGAGATAATTGCATTACTTCGGGATTTGTAGATCACAAGCATCCCAAATAGCTCAACTAATGAAAGAAACGGACTCCTTGCGGAGCTCAATTAAAGAGTTGAATTCATTCATTGAACAACACACGGAACTGGGAAGCATTGTGGAAAAGCAGACGAAAGAGATATCTGAGCTGAGATCAAAGAATGAGCAGCTCATCCTGGCAAATGAAAGATTGAAATCTGCTGAGAAGACTGAGAAGGAAGCTAATACTACCGACAGCACAATCATCCCAGCGTCACGACCAACTACTGACGTTCCACAAAAAATTGTACTGCAACATGAAGAATCTATTCAAACTGCTTATAACAGTAACGAGGAGATTATCACAAAAACATCTCAAGGTGACAAAAGAGCTTCATGATGATCATTATCGTACAAACCAATTAAAACATTAATTTTGCAAAGATGTATTTATAATTGAATGTGAACGCACATGCTTCATGAAAGGAGTGCCACGTGATGCATTATTAGTTTGGCTTCATAACACAAAAAAAAGTACAATTTCTTCCTATCCAAAAAGCGTAATACATTTTTTGAATTTGAAATAGATTCAAAGACACCTTCCATGAATAGTTCATTATTGGAAAGCGTACATATAGCAAATGTGGCTTCAGATTCCAGTCCGTCCTCAAATAATAGCCAGCGTAGAAAATCCGTAACGTTTCTAGATCCTTTTGATGAATTTGGTGAAAATGACACAACCGTAAAAAAGGCAAATGGAAATATACAAATACCATTTGAAAATAGAGGTATTATATAAATTGATTTTTTATGTGTAAAATTTACATGCTTGAGTAAAGTTGCCTTCAGTCTCATGCTGGTTTTTTTTTCTTTTTAAGATTTCAGAGTTGGAGACAAGGTTGTCTGGAAATTTGAAGGAAGCCAAGAAATAGGAACTGTTAAATGGAAAGGGTTTATTGGAAGTCAGATTAATGTTGGTGTAGAGTTTGTAAGCAGACACGCACTTAACCTTAGTGCACTCAAGTATCTAATCTATTCTGTAAAAAGGATTTTTAAGAATTTTTTTATCGGAAACATTTTTTTAACAGGATAGACAGTTAGGTCTTCCCATAAAGGATCTCAGCTCAGACGCGCTTCAATGTATCTTCAAATGCAAGTCGGGTCATGGTCGACTAATTCCAGTTCATGAAGTTATTTTGTATAACAAAGGAACGACTGCTAATTGCTCATTGGTCAACTCTAACTACTCAGATCGTGTTCAGGGTGAAGCTACTAAGACATCTAATGGTATTAACAAACGGATGCCTGTTTGTACTCATCAATAGAGATAGTCGACTTGTTAATTAAATTAAGTACTCGTAATGTGTAAAACGAAGAAAATCTGATTAAAATTAAATACCTGGGTGCAAATCAACGATCGCACTATTAAAAGGCCTTAACTCACATTGATTCTCGTAAAATAAGACAAGACAACGTATTAAATTATTGCTAAATGATAAATATATGTGCTTTTTGTGATTCAAAATAAAATCACTCATTTGTAGCATTATCATGTTTAAAAAATAAAATGCTGTAACACGTTTACCCAACGTATTTGAAATAAAACAATGTTTATTTTTTCTTGAAAAAATATGGACAAGTACAAAGTACATCCATTGGTTAGATTTTAGAAACCTGACTACCTGTTCAAGAAGGTGTATGAATGACAAGATTTACGGAGAACTTTTGATATTGCTACCAAACCAAACACTTATTGGTATCCACCTCCACTACGTCCTCCAGACCTTCCTCCGGCGCTACCTCCACTAAGGTCAAATTCAGCAACACGTTGGGCAGGTTCTGGACGTCCAATTTCAATTCCTCCAGCACCTCCTCCTGAACGGCCAGCACCTCGGGAAGATGGAGCTCCATAGCTTTGGGATGGGGCAGAATATCCAGAGCTAGATCCACCAGAGCGTCCTCCAGCAGAACCTCCACTGCTCAATTCAAATTCAGCAACTCGCTGAGCGCGCTCAGGGCTACCAATCTGAACTCCACCAGCTCCACCTCCACTCCTTCCAGCAGAACGTCCACTGTCTGATGGTGCCCCATAAGAAGATGAAGGAGCAGAGTAACCAGAAGAAGGTGCAGAAAATGAGGAAGCACCACCTCCAAATCCACCAGAGGATCCCCCTCCTCCTCCAGAGGAACCACCAAGAATTTGGGCAACACGAGCTAAGAGAGCGTCATCAACGTCACCACTGCTTCCAGCAGCAACAACTGCCACAACAGCAGCGAGAACGAGCTTATATGAATAAAAAGCATATATATTTCATAACAATTCTAAAATAACACACAACACACAACCCCCCTTTCAAAATACTTCACAAATTTATTTTCAAAAAACTTACAAATTGTTTCATGTTGAATAGCAAGTCACGTCTTGTTCTACTACAAAAGAATCTCCAAAACTAACTGTGACATGATCTTTGAAAGCATCCCTTTTATATAGACACTTTTACTCTAAACCTTTTTAGTTGACCTGTTGTGTGGACGCATGATTGTAGGTCGTTATTATCAGCGTCACAGTAGCGATTACCATATTGTGCATATGTCTATGCATGTAGATAACTTTATTTTAGGGCCATGATGTGCATAACATTCTTTGAACTTTTTTTCGAATGGTATTATGATAACTATAAACATAAACGAAGTCGTCTTGTGAAATATGAAGATGCTAGAAGGGTTATTAAAAACGTACACAAAAAATACACATAATATGCATCTCTCATGCAAAACAAACTGATAATTTAGAAAAATCATCAGTTTTTTTGACATCGTGACATTACATTCAACTACAATAATTTTCGACTCAGAAAAAAAGTATTCAATAATTAACATGATATATTATATCTATAACACAAACACAGTTTGTTTGATAAATAGATAAAATGCAGAGGGATTTTTTTGTGCAAAAATGTTGCAAATACCCTAAAGTCATGTCAACTTGTTGCAACAGAATGAATTTAAATGCAGCATGCCTCATTTGCATTAAGTTGAAGGTTGATTACGATACAGTAATCATTATAGTCAGAGTCAGAGTGCTACTCTTTTTACTGATTTTTTTTTTACTTTTACAATTTTGTTGAGTTCTTTCTTATTCTGTTGAGAAGCGTTAATCGCTGATATTATCACAGATATTTTTTTACGATTTTTTAAAAATGTAGGTAAACGGCCAAAAGAAGATGGTGGTGGCGAAAGGCGATGCAGAGCAAAGGTAGCCATAAACTATGATTATGCTTGTTTTAGTTGGCTACTGCATGGTACCATGTGCTTTTTGAAAGCATTTTTATTGATGTACCAAAAAAAATTATGTTCTTTTTAATGAACAAAGTAAAACTTTGAACAAATAGCGAAATTCATTTATTTATGGACATATAAAGCGAAGTAATAATAGAAGTAAATTGAAGAGATATTAGAAATTAACAAAAGATAACAGGTTAGTTTTATGACTAATTTGATGGCAACCCAGTCGCCGAGTCGCCAGTGGAAGAGACTTTTTTTCTTTTCAAAGTAAAAGGAATGGCTGGCAGGATAAGCTATGCGATATGGTTTCAGGATTTTGTTACACATATCAAGCATATCATTCATTAGATATGTATGCAAACAGTTTAATTAGTTTGTGGATACTTGATATCGTACGAAGATGTTAATGATTAAAGAAACTAGAAAATTAGTTAGTGGCTACGCATATAGCTAGCCAACAATCAATGACAAAAAGTAAATATCGTAAAAGTTGAATTGGGCTGACGAAGGGGAGGGATGATTTTCAAATGAACAAAAATAGTTAAAATGCAATGTTGAAAGGTTAGAAGGTTATGTTAATTTTGATCTATAACTTGAAATCTCTAGTTTTGAAGGATCCTTTCGCGCTTTGTAAGAAAAAAAAACAGTTTAATCGAAGTTGGAACTTGGTCTGGCTCTGGCCATGGCCATGGCATGGCCGCATGACGCCAGTAAATTCATCTACCATAGCATGTATTATTACGTCATCCTTTAAAACTTAGATGTGATTTAGCACTAAAGTATCCGGAACCTGAACCTAACTGGAAGGATATTGACAGTTATTTTTTGGTTAGTTATGGTGGAAATGTCAACTGCTGATAGACTGTATTTTGGGTGCGTATTCAGGATCAGCAAATTAAAATTTTCAATTAAATGAAATGGTATAATTAACCAATAAATTATAATAAAATCAAAAATTTACCACATTGCATTTTAAAGACACTTTTGATTTCTTTAACTCGTTAAAGTTAAAGTCACTATTCCAGGTTTAAATATGATTTAATCAAGTCAAATGAATGTCATTTAATATCTTTTAAAGTAAAGTTTAAGTGACTTAATTTATATTATACCTACTAGAGTGATTAATTGTAATAAAGATATGTACACCCACCGCTTTATCATTACATTGAACAAAGGACGATGATGAAAAATTAAAACCCATTGACCCGATGTCATGCAAGATTCGACATGGTCGTACGCCGTCCTCTACTTCGCAAATTGAATTGCAGTAGAATAGTTTAGATGGTGTAAAAGTGTGAACGTCTTTTCCACGTCGTTTGCAATTTTAAGTTCATGAATTTTCAACCGTGGCGGGTAATGCTTTGCATCTCGTTTTCCTAATTCCTACTCCTACTAGCTACTTTCAGTCAGCAGCTATTCCGTTTCCTCTCTGCGTGCCACAAGGGATTTGCTTGTCGTCAGTATTTCGGTGAGAAATCGTTTGTCATAATATTATGTTTGATGTAATTAATTTGAATTGACGTTTAAAAAAATTCAGTTTGTAGTGGAACCGGGAAAACCAATTTTTAAAAAATTATAGTGGTTTTAAATTTTTTAACTTGTGTGGTTTTGGTTTTTTACAGGAGCTACCAGTTAAAGTTTTTGTCAGTGTCAGTTGTCTGTTGAATTTACTTCAATTAAAATGGCGGAAGTGATTCCAAACACGATCTCGATGGAAAGAGGAATGGGAGACATGATTGCACCTTCATCTAATGGTAACGCCAATTTAAATGAAGATCCTGATAAGATTATGAAATTGGCCGTTGAAGAAATCAAGGTTGCTGGATTTGATGAACCGTCGGTGGAGGAACGACAAGTCTACAGAACCTGCTCCGTAACGGGAAATGATGGAATACCATTGGTAAGATTAGGATGGGATATAGTTTTTTGTCTAAATATTTTTAATGGAATTATTATGATGTCAAGTTCCACGTTTACATGAGACACTAACTATTAACTATTGTGTATTTACTTTTGCGGTGGCAGGGTGAAGGCCAAAAATCTGATGAAACGGGTGGTAGCCAGAACGGATCTAAAAATACTGGACGTGGCTCCACGACTTCATGGTCATTTTCAAAATTAGTCAGGAATCGTCTCTTGAAGTTTAAATGCTGTGGGGGCGGTGGCGATGAAGATGCCAATTCTCAACAAGGAATTGAACTTGAAAATTTGTGTGAAACGGTATACATACCACCAAACCTAATTCCTAAAAAACTATAATAATTATGTAGTTGTTGTCTATGAACTTAATTCATTTAAATGAAATCATATACTTTTTACATGTTAAATACAGGACAAGAATGAAGTAGACGACACGGATGCAGGGATAGAGACCGATGATCCCTTGACCGCTGCTGGAGATGCAAAGCCTGTTCCGGTCGCCTGCTTGCTTTCAGTGTCTGGGCCAGCAGTACCCAGTAACCCGGTTTGAGTACTTGAATGCTCCAAGGATTCATTAGTGGAAGAATTAGAGCCAGCAGGTATAATAATGTGTTTCTGGAAATCTTTAGGACCCGTCTTTTGTTATGTTTACGTATGTAATGCTATGTTTAAAGTTACAATGATTTATAAACTCTACTCTGTTCGATTATGTTTTTAGTTGTATGTGCATAATTCAATTAAAACTTACGTTATAATTGTTTATGAGATTAAATGTTCATTTAGTATAGACAAATTGTTATTCTTTGCAAGGCAGGCAGTGAAGGAAGGTGTGATTTTATTGTTTTACAGAAAGTTAATAAAGTGTAGAAGATAATTTGAAGTTTTGAATAATCGAGTTGGAATCTAAGCTAAACGAAATTTGTTTTCCATTTGCACTTGGTTGTTATGATTTACATCAGTTTTCAAAGATCCAGCATTACCATTGTTATAGGATCTGGAGTTAGAGTTGTCGGCACGTGCATTAAGGGCTTCAGAAAAGTGGAACTCGGCAACCATTGGAATAGCTTCGGGCTGGCTTAGGGTGTAAGCGCTGAATCCTGACTTTTTCATGGGTTGCTGTTGTTGTTGCTGAACAGCTTGAGGTTCTTGATACATACGACTCATACGTGTAACTGGGGTTTGGTTTTGGTATGAACGGGCGACAGGTGCTGGGGCTTGATAAGTACGGGCGACAGGGGCTGGGGCTTGATAAGTACGGGCGACAGGTGCTTGAGCTTGATAGGTGCGTGCAACAGGGGCGGCAACATGTTGGCGTTGATTCCTATTAGATTGGTATACTTGTTGTTGTGGCTGTACATAACTTTGTTGCTGAACTTGGTTGTATTGCTGTTGTGGTTGGACATAAGTCTGTTGCTGAACTTGGTTATATTGCTGTTGTTGGCTTCGATAAGCTGGAATTACAATGGCCTTCTGTTGTTGAGGAACGTAGTTGACACGTTGTTGTTGGGGAGCATAATTGACACGGTTGGCGTTACTGTTGTAGTTGTTGAAAGTATTGGCACGTGATACTCTCTCTGGTTGTCTCATTTGGTATCCTCCTGAAACTTCGTTTACGCTTCTGCCCATAGCACCGTTTGAGCCTCCAGCAGCCCGAGAAGCAGCAACCTGTTGATCGTATTCATAGACGATTTGTCCAACTTTTTGGATTAGAGCATCATCAACGTACTCGTATGGGTTTTGTCCCAGTACATTGGTACCAGCCAAAAGTACTAATGCGATAACCTGAAATTAAATGGAAAATTATAATTATTTCCCTCATTAATATTTTTCATAATGCATCAGTAAAAAAATTAAATCTCCGGAAAACTTACAAAAGTGTTCATGATGATGTTTTAGTTGAATTGTCCAAAAGAGAAAACGACAGCAGGATTGTTACTTCTCGCAAGGGATTGCAAGTTATGTATGATTTTCTCCAGATTTTACCCTGCTTATATACTGCTGCTAAGTCCTGGAGAAAATGATGCAACCGTTCCACATGGCATCATTATTCAGTAATTGGTAAACAAGGCAGGTATGTAATATAATAATAATGTACGATGTACGCATATATATATACTTATATAATAATTAATCTTTCATGAATACCACCATTGAGTTAAATCTCATTACTTCTCCCACCATGTATCAGTGAGCTATAGGTATAGGCATTGATATTGAAAACTTGCCGAATTTCAAACCACATTTTTACACATAGCTTGGTCAAATAAAATTTATGTTGTTTTTACCTGAAAATCATTAACATTTTTTTCTGTTGAATACCTTCACATGTCTACTTGAATCATTTAATGCTGCAATAATGAGGTGTCTGGGTCTGGGCATGGTCTAGCAATAAAGAATCTAGTAGATTAAAAACCATGTTCTCTCAGCGCTCAAATTTCATTCTAAAAAACTAAAACTTTCGCTGTTGTGATGTCATCCATTTTGTACACCTGTGCCTGGATAAAAGCCGGCCGGTACTCGGGTAGGTAGAATATGTACGTGTCCGAACTTTAAGATGTTTAGTTTGAGAAGATGAATTATGAGTAGTTTCATTGTTTGGAAAGCTATTTCATTAAAGTAATCCACACTGCAAGAAATAATGCAGCCATTTGTAGTTTAGAAAGAATGAATGAATTTGGGTTTAGTTTCATTGATTTGATATAAGCTATTACGTAAGTTTTTAATGTTGGGTTGTTGGGCTATGATTATGTCTTAAAAATAAATGATCATTTAGGTAGAATCCGTATCAGAAGTACATATATTATTACAATTCAAGACTTGTTTTAGGATTATTTTAGCAAAAATACTGCATTCTTGGGGAATTTTTTAAATGTAGGAGGACCACATTCAGAAATTTCTTGTAGCTCCCATTGGCCATTCAAGCTCATGAATGATCACAGAAAACCTTCCATGACAGATGCAAAAAAATATTGAGCAAATAATTGATTGTCAAAAAATAATAGAGGGTATTCTTAAATGTGAAGTTAGTTAATTGTTGTGTCATATTATTATGATGCATACAAAATACCTACCAACTACACGCGTAACACGAACTGCTTCATTTTTATGAATTAGTGGCTACCATTTGACCATCTTTTAAGACATCAAAATAGATTGCATCCGTTGGTCTCATAGATTATTAACCTGACCATATAGTGTCCAGAAAACTCGTTTTCTTGGAAAAATGTTTGGTTCTGTGAATTTTAATCAGGTAAGAAGATTAGTTTTTTTTGGTTAAAAGTTGATTTTATGGTACCAATTCTAACAAGTCTCCATTACTCCATTACCCAAAAAAAATCACTTGCTTGTGCGAAGGCTTGGTAAAGTAAAACACATACATTTCTATTTATGACTTCTCTGACTGGATAAAAAATGTTGGTGCAATGATTTATGCAAATCAGTACAATTCAGCAGGGGAGATAAGTAAACCAAAAAACTGGAGACAGCACGGCAATTTGTTGAATCACTTTGATGACTGCAATTCTGGGTTTCATTTAGAATTTAGCTGGAAGCTGTGGAATAAATTTTTAGTTTTATTTGCAAAGCAAGCAGCTTTATGTAATTTAATACTTCATCATTGCTATTGCTTCATGGAATTTTCTTTCGTCGGTTCATTTTGTTTGGAGTTTATGTCTTGAAGGTTCCATCCATCTTTTTTTGTGGTGTGCAATAGTCAAGAAAATTGGTATTCCAACACAATATTCTGACGTTGATGATGGTATGTTTTCACCTAGATGCAGGGTTCGGTATCTTAAGATAATTTATCTTATTTTGGTTATTTAAGATAACAGATAATTTATCTTTTATCTTTATTTTAAATAATTTCAAAATTA
>JAQFXM010001872.1:0-28540 GCA_034693345.1 Entomobrya multifasciata
GTATTTTTTAATGCTAATAACTACTTGACCCTCGATGTACGAAGGAAAAATACGTAAAACCTTCCGTTCATCGACCAGTGTAATTTTATACTATATTTGAGGTCTCTTGACCATTTATCGTCACTTCTCATTCAACTTCTACACGAACGAGACTTCTTCTCATCTTGACACCGACACAGCGTGTCGTTCAATTTTCCTTTCCTTTTGCCTAGAATAAAATAAGCTAAATTCTTTGGCATTTCAGTAACTTAAATAATAACTTGTAGTTTCACATTTTCTTTTATCATCCAACAATTTCCTTTGAGAAGCAGGATCTTGTAGCATTGTTTTATTTCATGACATTTCACTTTACCCCAATCATCATCTTCATCTAAAAGCTTCATTCTTTCTTGAATTTAATTGAGTCATCTCTTTATTCTGACTTCAGCATCTTCAGAACATAGCAGCACTCGAGCACCCTGACTACACCCGAAGTTGAGAACTTTTCATAGAGTTCCCTACTTCAGTTGTATTCCCTTAATGGCTTTCCTCTCATGCTATTGTGCTTATAGCTTCTGCCATCAATTCATCATTATCTTGTATTGTGAATACTAAAAGAAAGCCATCAACTATCACAAATTCTGTTTTCTCAGGATATTTAAGGGTTACAAGAATATGTATGATTTCAAACGATATTTTCGAAGTAAAAAGAATGAAATATTAAATACAGATATTTTATCTCATTTTTAGATAAAACAAGCCATTTACTTGTAGAAAAGCTCACTTCAAAGTAATTCATTGCATATTCACTTTTCAGCGTTTTCAATGTATAAAAAGAAGTAATTACATATTCGAATGAGTTCATTTTGGTGTATACATTTTGGTTCCTTGTTACATTACACAGTTGAAAAAAAGTAGAAAAAACGTATTTTTACTTTTCGATATTTGTTTCCAAAAAGGAATGACAATTTACAACTTTGTATGCGTCTCTTGTGATCTTCCAATTTAACATTTGAATATTTTAATGTGAAAGTTTAATGAAATTGCCACCGAGAAAATCTTTATTTTTAACAACATTTCTCTCCTATCAGTACACACGTTGATGAGAATCAAATGGGATGCAAGAAAAAAATGTAATGAAATGAATAAGAAAGCCAAAGGGAATTTGAAATAGTCGCAATTACATCATTGCCTATTCAAACATTATTAATGCAAACAAAAATAGGAGTATTTTTTTCTTCACAATAGAACACCCTTCTTAAACACTAAAAAAGATAATGTGAATAGAAAAAAGACTAATGCTTTATAATATGGTTGATATGAGAGGGAAATATATTTAAGTACAGTAAGATTACTTTTATTATCCAGAGAAATGAATGAGAGAATAAAAAGGTGGCGAATGGCTTTGTCAACCAAAAAGCAAAAAAAAGTAATAGAAGAATAGCTAATGTAATAGAAAGTAAAGTAGCATCCAAGATCACACACATACACAGTCAAAGTGGTGATGACGATGACTACATTATTGAACTTGTTTTATTGTAGTTTGCTATGTTGAATAAGAAAAGAATTGTTAAAAGTTTACTTACTGCTTCTACAACATTTGCATAAAAAGGGAAGAAGAGGAGGACGTCGACAGAAATATTATTATTATGGAGAAAAGTGAAAGTGTTTTTCATTCGTCGTCTACTTCGTCATTCCCATACCTACTTTGCTCACTCGCTTTTTGCTTTACAGACAATAGAATTCACTTTCAAGTAAGAAAAAAACGAGAAAGAAATTGAAATCTGCATAAAATTTATGGTGTCTCAAAGGTAAAAATGGTAATAAAATGAAGGCAGGCTAAATCCTTTGAGTAAATTGAATTGCAGAAAAACGACTTCAATTTAAAAATGTCGCCACTTGAAAAGTGGCGAAGGAATAAAGGAGAATAAAAAAACTTTTTTTATTCCAAAATACTTTACTTTTTTTACCCTATCGTTCCTCTGCAGTCATTTTCTCTTTTTTTCCCTCTCCCTCTGCTACTTTTTCTTCTGAATTTTTATAAGATTTCCATTAGTACTACAGTGACTCTATTATATTATAATGTGAGAGGTGTGATTGCTCGTATTGCTCTACAACTGTTTGTATCCCTGGCCGGATGGAAAGAGATCAGTAAAATGTAAGATTGTCTAATATACATTTCAAACTATTTTGTTTGTTAAACTTTTTTTTCTCAGACAATGTAAAAAATGTAAACGTTAAGTAAGTATATTATATTTACTACCCGATAAAAAAAAGTTGCGAGAGCAACATTGAAAGTATAAGTGGTTGATTTCTCTTTATGCGTAGTAGAAAATGTAGAAAATTGGATAAAGACGAGGATTGAAAGAAAGTGAGTAGGACTTATTGTGAAAGGATGGATAGCGACAAGAGAGAGAGTGAAAAAAAGTTCATTCCAAATTGAATTGAATTCATTTTTAAATGTCCCATAACAATGTTTTCACTTTACCATTTTGCTGTTAGTACTTGTTCATTTACATTTTTCTCACTCTCGATTCCCCAAACCCATCATGGATCCGTACGGCGTGTGTGCATGTGTCTGTAACATAATAATAAGCTGGTGTGATTTTCTCGTCGTCGTGATGTGCAATTTATACGGTTAAAAGAATTACACGCTCTGCATGGTTGGCGATGAATAGGCAGTCTCTTTCTCAAAGTACCATCTCCCGACTGAATTCTAAGTGAAATATTACCCTTGCAATGTGAAATTTACTTTTTAATTTAATCAGACCCATCATCAATCCAATAGAACCGCTTTCTTCGAACCCATCATATCATCATCCCACCCAGGTAATTATATGTATTGAAGCATTCCTTGACACTTATAAATATTTTTATTGCCTTTAAATTATAATTCGGTCATAAAAGTTAAAATTAGGATGACATTTATAACGCATTTTTATTCCTCCACGAAAATTTCATTACGCAGTGATATTTGACTCTGTGCAGAAGCTTTCATAAATGCTCTATTTATGTAGATCATCTTTATTTTTTGCATTTAATTTCGTTCGGTGTGCTTTACAGAAGCAAAAAGGGGTTACCTCCTTGTTACAACATTTTCACTTACTTTTTTGTAGCCAATTCTCTGGTTCTAAAATGAGTGTGTGGGATTTAATTTCAAAATTTCTCGTAAGAGTAAAGCAAACGATTCCTCCCTCCATCACCACCGTATAATCGTAAAGCCACAAAGTAAACAAGCTTACCATTTATCCTCGTCATAAAAGTCTAAACTGAGATGAATTGGAAGCATGAATAATATGATAAATAAATATTATCCCATGCCACATTTATACATATGTATGTGACATTTATGGTGAAAATATCTTGTAAATAAAGCAAGAGAAGAATAAAATGATCATAATAACAGTCATTTCATCTATGACAGACGCAATACGTCAACAAAATTTACACCCATATGATTACACACCACTACTGCATTCACATCATCATCATCGTCAGCATCAACACAATAAAGTATAATAAATATAAACCTAATAAAGCTCTTTTACTGATCCCCCAAAAAAGATGATTTGAAATATATATGCAAAGCTAAGTGTCAGTTACTACAAACCAGCACAACTTACATACATATATGTAATTCAATATCTAATAACAATAGCATTTAAAAGGGAGAAATTTTGTTTTCTCCAAACTTACAAAAAATAGGGGCCGCGATTACTCCTTTGGGAAATATGACGCATACTTGTCACTTGCCATTGTTTGTCTTTTTTATATTTAGAAAATCCTTATTTGATGTATTTATTTTTGGTTTAATCGCTGACATGACAAAAGTCAACTTACAGAATCAATCAATCTTGATCCAGCACAGATTTAAACGTTTGAATGAAAATCATTTCTCTGATTCTAAAATCAATTTGGTGGTCTATCCTTGGCCTTATTCACAAATGAAACAAAGCCAATCATGCATATGTATATTTAGTGAATATTTTCAACAAATTTATTACACCTGTCGCTACGAAAATAAAAAATTACGAAAATCAATGAACCCTGACGTTCCCTAAAAAGTTCTGATTCCGTTTTCTTACCAAGGTGACTTTTATCTTGTAAACTCAGACATTCTCGCGCTTACTTGTTAAGCATGACAAGTGGTCTTTTCAAATAAAATTCTCAATTTTACGATCGAAGAAGGCAGCTATCGATTTTCAATCTAAATTTCAATTGATGGCTGAGAACTGATTTGGAAAATAAATTCATGTATATGTATTTATGTTTCTACCTTTATATTTTTTACTGTTTGTGTAGCATGTTGCCAAAACATATTCCCATGAAAAGAACAAAACTATGCGTACTATTTAAACCAACTTGTTGGTTACAATTGCCACAAATGAGTGTAAAAAAACATGCTCGCCTCATCTCCTCATTTTTTATTATTTTCTCTCTGTTTATATGTAAGAGAGAGAGAGAATACCCAATCTTATTTAAATAAATGGCTCTCTGAACCTACAACGTGGATTTGACAATTATTTCTGAGGTACAGGGTAACAAACAGATTATTAATTATTCATGAGCTAGACTCACCAGAGTGGTCTCTCTTCTTCATCGTCGTCTCTTTCTCTCACATAAACAACAATACACAATAGGCAAGCTGCTATAACTGATGATGATGAAGATGCTGAAAAGGATTATAAAAGAAAGCCTCCCAGAAGAAAATGAAATGGTGATGAAAAACACGCAATAATAAACTGGGCGCTTTGTTGGGTAGGGCGCACCAAGCAAGTAGTGGTAACCACCGTCATGATGATGATGATCATCAGCAATGAAATTATAGTAGTAGTGTTGGCCGTGTAGGTAGTAAAAAGCAGTAATATGGATAATATGATGATACGAGTAGTAGTAGGCCTTAAGGCTTAATGGCATAAGAGATGAAATCTTTTTGGACGGACTGTGTTTTCAATAATATTGTTACAACCAAAACATATATACATACATACATGTGCTGTTCATTTCATATCGTTGTCAAGCCAGGTTCCTCCCGTCGTTTTTTGTTTCATTTTAAATGGACCAAGTAGAGGGAAGAGTTAGTGTGTTTTTAATAATATTACTTATCTTGTTAAGAAAAGATTTCGTTCCGTGATTCAGGGTGGTGTTCCTCATTTCTTTCATTCTCTCTCTCTCCCTCTCTCTCTCCTGTTGTCTTTTATTTTTTACTTTTTATTCTCCCACCACTCCAGCCAAGAAAACTAACGTTGATATTATTATTGTTTGTATACTTGTTTGTGCTCTTTGGCAATGAAGATGTGATGATGAAGACACTATATGTCAAGTTTGTGATTCCCTTAAATATACTTTACCAGATACACACACACGGTGTGCAGTTTGTTATGGTCTTACCTACCTTTTTTTCGTTTAAAAGATGTTTTCGATTTGGATACTTATAGAGATACTTGTCTTCGTCTCCCTCCCGCCGTCCCTCCACACACACCACCACCGTGTAAAGTTGTTTTTTTTGTTTAGTAGCCAAGTTTGTATTACTCATGTAACTTTTTTTGCTTCTTAAGGATTCTAATGATATATTTGTACTGTTGATACTGCAACTGTGAATTGTTAAGTGGAAATTTATAACAATGATATTGGTTTGTGTTGGTCAGATGGATGACGATGATGACTCTATTAGCTCGTTGAAAACCACGACTTTTGGTAATATTCATGAGAAAAAAAGAATACATGTTTAAGCTTTTTTCCTTTTTTTACCACCACGACCATTACCACTGGAGCTGGATATAAGGGAAGGTGACAGAGATGGTGATGGAAAGGGTTTTTAAGTACATGATTTTGGCAGGAGAAAACCCGAAGATTCAAATCAGATTTTTAGTTTTAGATTCTCAGCGAAGCGGATTCGTTAAATAAAAAGAGATTCATGTCTCCCTGAGCTCCTTGTTGTCGTCGTCGTCATCTCGTTCTTCATTTTGGGCTACCCAACACACACAGCTAAACATAAACCTTTGGGTTCCTTAGATAATACACGAACATACTGATATATACAGAAATTGATGAAGATGGAAGCAAAAACACAAGTAAAAATACAACGGTTTTACACGGGGTATAAATTACCTTCTTTCGACACTTTTCTACATTCTACCTACTTACTTTACCTTCGGAAACATTAAAAAGGGAAAAAGAGACGAGTAGATTGAAACAGTGGATTGGATTGAGGTAGTGATGATGATGGCAAGGCAAGCATCCTCAGTAAATCTGAAGAAGAAAAAGTGTGGAATTCTTTTAAAATCATGACATTTTTTTTTCTTTAAAAGAAGCGAGTCTCGTCGTTCATATCTTAATCACTATTTATCCATCCGATAAAAATGAGCCCCTTTGATTACTCTGATACTTCCGACATGTATGTGTGTTTTTAAGGATTAAAAGTATCAGTTTCCAGTAGCTTATCAATATCATGCTTGAAAAAAATACACATTGCGTGGCTAAGAGTCGTTGAGTTCCCCTTTAAATCGTCTAAGTATTACACATTCTATTGTTTTGTCAAACCAAATTGGTAATTAATGCTAAAAGTTTTTTTCCTTTTCCAGAAGCTTAAATAACTACGCGTTATATTATTATGCAGATGGGTTTGGGAATTTTATCCACGGGAAAAATTAAGAATTTTTGAAGCGCTTTAATCATTTAAGTTGTTTGGTAGAAGAAGAATTGGATGTGCTTTTTAGTCTAATTTCCATAATAAAAGCGTTTTACCATTTTTTGATTGGCATGACTTTTAATAGCACTGACCATTGACGCATTAAAAAATAAAGGCGGAAAAATACCACGATAAATGGTGGAAACATAGCTAGTTTAATAATAAAGTTGGAAGTAATTTTTTTCCGTGCACGATTTTTGTTTCATGCAAAAGAAAAATGTATGCATACCGACAAAAAACAAAAGTCTTCTATGAAATGAAGTATCAGTAGTAATAATGGACAAGGGCAATCACATAATGTTATGGTAGACTGCTACTACACACCACCTGCTCATTAATTTGATGTGTGTGCTATATTTTATTTCCCTTTGTTGACTTTCAATACCCCAGCTAATTAATAATGAGCAATGAGAGGTTTGCATGATCGACCCCAAAAAATTGTGGGAGCAATTTCTGTTTAATTACTGTTCACAGCCATTTTTCCAGCATAATATGCTTTATATAACGTCGCATAGACTATTATAAGTATTATGAGATGACAATTTTAAAGTTATTATTTCATAATGAAAAGATTAAACGAATCAAATTCATGGGAAATTGGGAATGACTGTTTGGTTTAGATGTGCTTAGAAATAATATGCATGTATGTCTTTGGTAAAACTACAAAAAAATGTCTTCTTCCTTGTAATTACATTTATACAATGGTGGACACGCGGTAGAAACGCATTTTTGTTCATGACGTGTTTCTGGTGAAAAAGACAAAAGCCACTCATTATCATAATTTCTAAAATGCATAAAGAGTTATTAATGATTAGCAAGGTTTTTTATGGTGAATAAAGTGCTTGACATTATGACAATAATGATGGACGCAATTAAAACAGAGATAATTGCAAATAATAGTTTTCTGCTCGACCATTTGAACAACAGTTTAACTTTTTTTATTTTTCGTACTACTTCTTTGGAAACTTACTGTAGCGCTTGTCAGCCAATTTTTGCGCAATTTTGGTTTTCTATGATTATATATTGTATAATTACACAATATTGCTACAATGTTAATTTACATAAATATACATAAGAACACACGGATAATCTATAACGTATTGGAACTCATTTTCTAAACACTGCACTCTACAAACTTTGATTTGATTATGGATTAAAAGAAAAATAACAGTTCTCACGAAACATATTATAAGATGGAATTTAATTTAATATTAAAAATACAAAATGGGTTTCAAATGTAACTTAATATTAAGGTTCTTTAAACATCACAAATAAATTATCACAACGAACCAAGATTGTCCTCTCGATTGCATATAATAATTACTAAAAGTAAAACTTCTCAATATATTATTGAAATTAAATTAGCTCATGAGTTTAGAAACTAAATTGTATATCCATGTATAAAACGAAACGCAACTAACTTAAACTTATCAAAAACTCGTAAGCTTTTTTGTGTCCATTTGAATTTAAACTTCATACATAGTGGAAAACTTGAAATTGGGTGGTATATATATAATATAGTATTTAAGTACTGCCTCAAAAATTGTATACCTTATTTGATAAAATGTAAGCATATAAGTTTGTATATATCTCTTTTTTGGAATAATTTTATACCGCATTGAGTGATTCAGGAGACTGATATGTAGCTGGTTTGTGATTGGACGTATATAAATCCAAGACGTGCATAAGATGTTCAAGAGAAAAAAATATAAAGATCAAGTATCACCTTTTTACTACAGCTCTCTATATCAGGATATTTGTAGTTGATATACCCTAACAAGAGTAACAAAAGAAAACTAGTAAAAAAAAGTTCAAATTAAAATAGTCAAGAAAAGGGTGGAGCACATGAAACGGGATTTTAATGCATCCATTCGATCCACAATTCACAATCCCTTTTCCGTCCTCCTAAAATAAATTTGGTAGCGTTTACAAAAAAAGTGTCATCTAAAAATGTCTACAAGAATGAATTCATTTCATGTTCTACTCCCTCCTAAATGTTGTCGCTTGTTGTAAATTGTTAATTTTCAAAATTGTCAAGTTAATAATTTGAAAGCAAGGTACAATTAGGAGGAAAAGTATAACGTTTCAATTCAAACAGAATATGGAAACTTGACTGTGAATGCTAGCTTGAATTGAATAATGTATAGAAGTGGACGGTTAAACTCCTATAGGTTTTTACACTCAATTGTGGTAACTTCAAAAAAGGGTCAATAGTTTTGCTATAATATTAAAATGAGAGAACTGCGACTTACGATAAAGTCACAAGACTAAACTGGGAATGGAAGTACAATGAGATTTTTGTGGATCCAATAAAATTAAAGCGCGTTGAATAATGTGATAAAAATGCAAACGATGTGTTTTTTTTTCAATTTAAGCTATGCGTCATAGCGTAATAATTAACTATCAAAAACATTCTTTCTTCAGTAGATTCTATAATTACATTTTAATAAGACTTAGATAATTTATTTTTTAAAGTTTAAATACTTATCACCATTCATGGGTAGACTATGTATTTACATGTTAATATATTACAAAGAATAGGAGGTTTTACAGGATTTGATTTTTTTGCTACAATAACAATATCCCTTGCTCTAGACAATTTCACACTTTTTAAAAATTACAATTAAGATTCATGATCAACAATACTGCACAGTAAAATAAATAAATTGTTCTTAGAATACCATGACGACACTTAAAAATATCTCGAGAAAAAATACATGATTAAGCGCCATAAATATAATGGTTTATATATGACGGTAATATTGCTACTTGAAATCAAATGAAAATTGCGTCGTAGAACTTTTATCGGCATTATTAGTTTAACTAGGTCGTCCTTTTGGGAATCGTATTAATGAGGGGCAAAAAGTTGAGCACTATTTTGAATTAAAGTGTTGAAGTTAGCAGCAGCAGCAGCGGCGGCGAAAGCGGCTGCAAGGTGAGGTCTCGTGGCCATTTTAATCTTTTCTAGTTCCGCCTCTTGGAGTCGCTTCGCTTTAGCTCTCCGGTTTTGGAACCAAATTTTCACCTGAAGAAAAAAAGAAAAAAATAATGATTAATTATAAAATCGGTTTATACATAATTGTTATTCATATGAGACTGACTTAATAATCCCATGACTTTTCATGACACGAAGGAATCCACATTGCATGAGACTAAATTTTACAAGATTTTTTTCTACATTTTTGTTCTACAGCCTTCTTGGCAAGGTATTTGTTATTAATTCAAATTTAAAGAAGCAAATGTCCACTGAGGAATGTCAATCAAGTCAAACCGAAAAAAAGTCACCACGATAATAATACAAAATGTATAATTGATAATATAGTCCCGTTTTTATAGCCTTCTTCTCATTCTCTTAATATATTTCATTCAACGGACAACCATAATAGCAGTCATAATTAATTAATCAATTGGCATTCTTATTAACCTTACTTCAGTCTTTTTCTCTGCTTTCAATGACTTGAAAGACTAATCTAAAGCGTGAAATTTTAATGAAAGCAATTCCCCATGCCATATTTTCTTTCCTCACAAAAAACAACAGTTTGGCATGTTCTGCACAAAGATGGACAAACAATGAAAAAAAGAGAGTGAGTTGTTCTTTTTATACTTTGCTTCATGCATAAATATTGTTGAAACGGAAACATGATTTTTATTCACCATGCACGACAACAACAGCAATAAACACAAAGGGAATAATTGGATACCCAAATAAATAAATTATTATTGACTTATTCATAGAAAGTCATCATCATCATATTATAATTTAGAAGTACATATTAGTTCATATATACTTCTTATTCTACAAGCGGAAAGAAAGAGGGCGAAAAAGGCGACCAACTTCTTTCATCAATAATACCCTCTCTCAGTGTGTGCGCATAAATATGTTATAATTCTAGTGAGGACTGGTAGTATTTATAAACGTTTGAGCTAGCACAGGTTTAAATGATTTGCTGTAATATTTTTGAAGCACGCCAAACGTCAGAGCCATAACAATAAAATGAAATGTGTTTTTGTTTGCTTGATTTGGTACAATTTATACTTTTCTTAATTTTTTTATAAGAAGGTATTGAGGTAAGTGAAAAGTGAGCCGCATAATTCAAACAAAGTTGACAAAGAAAACAATATTTGCTGTCATTTGTACAATTTTCTGTAGTAAAGTAAAGTTTTCCTGAGGATTCGTTTCAATTAAAAATTAATAACAGTTTGTTCCCCGTTATGATGACTGATTAATGAAAAGAAACACCCTATGCGACTGGAGACAATGCCAAGAGTCTAAATAAAATTTACGTTCTATCGCCATAATATACATAGAAAGCCACGAGTAATCAAATATTGATTGCATGGTTGAGTATGTACTGAAGCATAAAGTAACTATCAGCAACACAAAGAAAATTTTCTTGGTCCAACGGAAAATTTCGTGACAAGTTTCTGTTTCAACTCTATCAGCCAATTCAATGCTTATTATTGGAAAAAAATTGAATACAAAATGGAATAAATATTTTAAAAGACAGGAGGTATATTGTATCTTTTGAAAACATGTTCGAATGCAAATAGGGCTGCTGATGTAAGTACAGTAATATGAGCCAAAGCTTAAAAGTTTGGACTTGTGTACGGACTGGATCGTTAATTATGTTATTGTTGTCAATAATGAGCAAGTTTCTCAAAATAAGCTTAACATTTAAGATTTTTGAGTACAGATTGGGTTTTTTTACAAACAAGTCCGGTCGTCAAAACACATTTTTTGTAGGCTGCTATAAAGAATTGAGTTAAATGTTTTTTTTTTGTACTCTTTTTTGTCACACTACTAGCCTCTATGAAACATTAAACGAAGGTTTTCCTTAAAAGACAGAAATTACGAGAAAAAATAGGATATTTTCTTGGTGACACGACAGCGTGCCATTTTTACTAATTCATCTGTGGCTTTCCAGCTAATATGAAAAAGTGTGCATGTTAAACTACCCTCTCGTATATAGATTATGGAATCGACAGCATGGAAGCAGTAAAAGATGTATAATAAATTAGAGTCAGCTATATATGTAGCTACCTAAATGAGGAGTCAAAAGTTACAAAATGATTGTATTTGCTCATATTAATATTGAGCAAATAAGAGGTTTTGCAACTTTTATTTTCTTTGGCCTGCCTACATTACAATACCAACTGTCTCTAAAATTGTCTTCATTATTCCCTGCCAAATGAATTGGAACTTGCTAATTACACAAATAGATTTTTGGCAAGCTGAGTAATTGAACTAGAACACTTTTTTTATTCGTTTGAATGTTTGATATGTCTCCAGCTTTGCTTACAAAGTGGCAAATAAGAACGAAAGAGACGAGAAGGAGGAGCAGAAGGTAAGGAGGAGGGGATGAACAAGACATCATTATAATTTTGTTCTATTGTCTTGTCTCCTCTGGTAATTGTCCATGAAATATACAAAACGACTAAATGGTTTGAGTCTATATGATGAATAAGTGTCTAGTGTGGAAGAATGTGTACAAGTCTCATCGTCGTTGTCGTCGTCACCACACCATAATTTCATTTCAATTGCGTAGTCGTGCTAGTGTGAAATATGCCAACTCCTTTTTTGGTAACCAATTAAATTACAACAAAATTCTTTTGAGACATTCAGCCAGTGTGTGTGAATGTGTGTGTCTGATAAAGAGAAAGAGGAAGGGAGGCTCACAAGAACCGCTGCTGACAAACGTTGATGTGTAAAATGACAATTGCAAAGATAATAATATTTCATTGTGTTGTCCTTTTCTAACTAAAGTAAATAATAATAATCATAATGATCATTTAAGTTGATAATGAGAAAAACGGCAGTTATTATTATCATTTTGTTTTTCAACAAACCAGTGCAAAAATGTAAAAACTAAAAAAGAAATGAGTTCATTAAAATTATTCATTCAGCTAACACACTTGCTCATATGTGCTCACAATGATAAAAACTAAAATAATTGTGCATATAAACTCTCATATTTGTGTCAGTTTTTCTGGTACGTTATTTTGCACACATTGTTTCAAGATAGGACCATTAATGAAAATATATAGTTTTTTTCATAATTTCAGTATAGAAAAGGGTTTTATTACACGAATGTATTTGATGAGAGCGGCATCCTGCTCATTATCGTTAGAACAATTAACGATCATGAAAATGCTACAAACAAGGATATCTCACTTATTATTTTGAGTTGGGAGCCATCTTAAATACTAGAATTTAAATTAACAGTTAAGCTATTGTTACAAAAAGAAGCTGTGTTTATTATTATGTTATTTAGAGTCTTCACGTCTTCTTGAAACTATAACCAGCGTTTATTGTCATTTCAACACAGTTAAACTTTATATTCTATTCATTAAAGCACAGTTTGGTTGATAATTAACAACAATGATAGGACGATGGTGTCAGATATTTTTTAAAGATAGGTAGTCAATGTCCACTCTGTCATTTACAGTTAATTTCATTGTTGGTGCCATTAAAGTCGTAGCTTTATGTATTTTTTGCAGTAGTTTTATCTGTTTGTAACATTATTCAGCTGACATTTTAATGAATTTAATTTTTGGATTTTTTTTCATAAAACTTGACGAGTATTAGAAAAGACATATTGAGATTAATAGGATGGTTGCCCAAACTTTGTTTTTTTGCCAAAACTAGTAAATTATATACATTTCATCACATTTATTATGAAAATGCTACAGAACCTATTTAACATTTTCTTGGTTTAATGGATTAATTAGAATTAAAACTGATGTGTGCACTGTGTAAGTACGCCTGTGGTGCGTGCTGTTCGAAGCGACGTATTGTTTATTTTAGATTTTATCTTATAAATAATAATGATATTACATATGGGATGTCAATATAATTGAAAGTTTTCAAAGCATAAGAAATTACTACTATCAACTATGGCCCTTCGTGATAACGATGATAAAGAGACTTTTGTGTGGAATTTTGCACTTTTACACTTTCAAGTTAGTTAAAATGATAGATATTTTGTGTCTGCTTGTACATGTAATTTTAGTAGAGAATCTATTATTGGTATTGTATTGTATCATATATGGCGACAAGTTTGATGTGGCCCAAAACATATCATTATTCTGCTTTTGTATGAAGGAAGCTACCGATTTTATATGATAAACTGTTATTGCACACCTGGTAATTACCGGTTCACGTCACAAAACAGCCTTATTTATCATCATTGTCAGTCGTTTTGTTCTCGCCTTCATTCTATCATATTGTAAATGCATGTATGTATTTATGCGTGCAGATGAATTGCTTTCGGAAATAATTGATTACATTTTCTCTCTATCTCTCTAAATTTTACTAACAAGAGTATGATATGATGATTTGGCCTACGGATCGGACATGATGAGTTTAGACATATCAGAATATGTACGCTTCTATTTTCATCGACCTTTGATAGAAACACAAGTAAATAACTAAAACGAAATATACCAAATTGCATTGAAACGATATTGCTCAATTGTATGATTGTTATATTGCTACATTCTGTTTTGTTATTGGGACCAATCATAACATCGATACAGCACTGGGTTTCTGTCCTGACAGGTTAAAATTGCACTTTAAAACTTTGAAAAGATAATGATGATGGTGACAGCAGCAGCAACTATTAAACCGCAATAAACTATTATCACCTTTCAAAAGTATCATGTCATCATCATCAAACCAAAATATCAAAATTTTCCACCCAACAAAATTGCCAAAAATTACGAATATATGTGTTATATCGCCAATTTTCACATTTATGTGAAATTACTGCATATACTCTAATAATAATAAGGACACATATTATTTTGGTTCTGCGTCATCTTCACGATAAACTCCAATTTATTTAGAACCAAATGTGTGGATTTGGGGAATGGTGGAGGATAATAATGGATAAATGAGCAAATAAACAGGCTCATGATGAGCTAGCTGTAATTGACTTGTACACATTCCCTTTTTCCAATTATTTCTCTGGAAAGTTCAGTTGAAGCATTTGGATTGTTAAGTAGGAACAAAAAAAAATAGTTATTTTGGAGAAATAAGTTGGTAATATTGCAGCAATAAATAAATTACGTGAGACTATTACAGGATAATGGGTAATTATGGTGCATCATCATCATTTCTCCCTACCTGAACAACTATTTTCTCAATAACACCAACAAACGATGGACATAAATTACCCTTTAAAAAGACACATTTGCCATTTCCACTAAACGCAAGCGATATAATGCGGAAATCAGAGTTTATTAGGTTTTTTGTTCATTTTATGCACGATTTCATAAAGTAAATGTATACAGTTACCATTTTATCCTACTACCAAAAATGATAATTGTAATTATGATGTCGATAGTGGTCATGATTTGATAATAATTATGTTTGAATTATATACTATAAATATTTACTAGAAGGTTAGAATGATGACAATTCGTTTTCATACTCATGACCGTACATTAGCAGGACCATGAAATTTAATACGCCTACGTATATATTTTTATTTATGAGAGCCATTCAATATACATAACAGCTTATTAGCAAAATATTATCTTCTTATTATTACCACTATTATTTTCATTATACGTTATGACGATTTTAAGTTTCCTATGACCTGATTTATGCTTACTTTATATTTATGAGAACATTATATTCAAAGTAAAAAGTGACTCAAAATCTGCACAGCTTAGTAATAAACAGTTAATAACGCCAAAATTTCAATGTTAATGGCTGTAAATATTTGTTCATGAATTCGTACGATGCAGATGCATATGCTACGAATTAAAAAGGATGACGATGATGCTGATGTTATGCCAGTACAAATTTTTATATAGACGATTTTCATATTCAGTAAACTTAGCTAACATATTTTTTTATGCAGACATTCTGTTGTACAAGTGGAAATCATAATTTCATTGGTTTGATGGTGAGACAGAGAGGTGTGTAGAACGTGTAATTCTGAACGCTGTTTCGTTGAGCTAGGAATAGGACTATGCTTTCAGTTCCGTTATCTGTCTTCTTAATCAACAACATGCATAGTAAAATGAAACGAAGAAGCAGCGGAGCATCTTTTTTATTAGCTAGAATTCATCGTGTTCTCTCTCTCCCTCAATCTTCATCGTTGCTGACAAATATATTTGGTTGTTGGCTTGCTACATTGAATTAATTCGGTGACTCTGTGCCAGGTAATTATTTTCTACTCTTTAGAATGCATGTTTATATATATATACTTTTATCTGCTCTATTCTCCCATCTCTTTCTCTCTTTCTCTGTTTTTTAGATGTATTTTCCCTAATTATTACACTAGAGAAATGTTGGCAGCGTACAAATAAAATGGATGCTTGAAAGATAAAAATGGGGTTCAAATAAAATTCAAATTGAATCCCAATAATAATCACAACAACGCCTGAAACGAGAATGTAGCAGCGGATAAATTGGAGCCTCTTAGAGAAAAAAGGCGTTGTTGTTATGTAAACAACTGATTTGAACGACGATTGATGAGGATGTTTCTCCTGTATAAAAATATTTGTTTGTTAGCAACACTAACCTATCACTAGACCATTCTGTCGTTCTTTTATTTTTTAGTTGGGTATTCTGAGATCTGATAGTATTGTTGAACTTGGCTTATTGAAGTTTCGAGAGATAAACGTAGTTCATTAAAAGAAAGCCTTAATTTATAAGATATAGATTGATTGGGAGTGTGTTTGGTGTTAGTTGAAAAAGAGATATGAAGTGGATTTTTACATGTCAACGTAATATGACCAGGATTCATGGTAAATAATATAGTCAGTCTGATATTTTTTAAATGGTGAAAGTAAATTTGTACCAACCTGAGTTTCAGTGAGATTCAAGGAAGATGAGAACTCTGCTCGTTCAGCTATCGACAAATACTGTTTTTCACGGAACTTTTTCTCTAGTGCTACAAGTTGCTGCGTGGTAAATGGCGTCCTCGGCTTCCGATTAGGTTTGTGTTTCCTCAGAGTGCATTTGACTGGAGAAGGAATTTTTGGTGGTGCAGAAGGGTCATCAGAAGGACCTGGAAGATATCACATCAAAATGTTGTAAATAACAACTATGTATTTTCTGGCTTGATTATTTATAGAATAGAGAATGTTTTAATTTTTCAGTCTAGCCAAAAGATAAAAACAATCAGACAAAGCGAAAGAAAATAGTAAAAACATAACCCTGACACCATAATACTACTATTATGACAGCTATAATTAGGCAAAATCTTAAAAAGCATCATATGATAAAGGCAAAGTGCATTAAATGATTTGAATGATTACATGCATTTATTCATCGGGATTTTCATTTTAGTGGCAATGTGGAACTTGTCAAGATCCCGTCTTGAGCTACATCATGATAAAAAATGATCCTATCTATTTTTCCTTATTGCATCAGCAATGACTATGTTTATTTATACTAAGCTGAAAGAGTGATAACTGATCCTTGACTGATTTTCTAAATTTGCAACTAAATCTTCATGCAACATTAAATTTTAATGAACAACTATGCTATTTAATGTGACAATTAGTAATTTTATTCAATTCAAAATATGTTAATTGAAACTTAAGCCCTGGAAAATCCCACAGAAATTCGAACCCATAATGAAGCTTATTAAAGCTTATTATTCATTATTTAATGAGCAGACAATAATGCGATACGAACAATTTCCTATTATTTTAGTTCATTGTCATCTTCATCATAGTAACAATAGTTGTTATTATCCTATGATTGTTATTACTACCACAACTGTCGTCATCATTCGTCAAAATCATCATATTAAAAACTGTTGGTCACAAATAAACATTCCCCTAATCATTGCCATTCCTTTTTAGATTGAAACGGCGCTGGTAATTAAGCCTTTTAAAATAAAATGTAATTAAAGTTGTCTGTTTCATTAAAAATGATACAATGATTTTCTGGCAAACGTCTACCAAAGGCATTTACTTGCATGTATGTATTTCAATTCAGCTTCCGTTTTTGTTCACTCACTCGCAAGGCAAAGTGTGTGTGCATCCTCCTATTCACCAAGCAGGTCATTTTTTCCACGAAACGCATAGAGTATAAATAGACATGTTATCTCCTGTGCTGAGTTTGAATACATATTTTTGATATATCTTTTACACGATTATCACGCCATTTTTTAACAGAACACCTTGACTTGCTCGTATTATTGCATGCACTTGAAACATTCCCTGGCCTGTCATTCATGAGTACTTTGAAAAAAACAATGACTTCTTTTTTTTCCTGACACATTGCATGGTCCCAAATTATGTACCTTTTTTAATTTTTTCTCTATTTTACTGTCTCCCTCTCTACCCATATAGATAAATAAATGATATTAATATACAGCAATATGTACTGTGCATTAAAATGCTAAAAATGTTAATAGTTTTTTAAGTTGCCACTGTTGTCATTATACTCATTGTATATACAAAAATACAACGAGTGAACAAACGGTCATCAAATCATCACATTATCATAGTGATCATCATCATGATTTTTTTGGCTACATGGTTGCTTGACTCTGCATACATAACGTGTCGTCGGTGACAGCGCTAGCAAGCAAGAAGAGAAAGAGAAGGTGCGTGCATGAAAAAAAGTTTAATTTAATTGTTGGAAAATATAATGGATGAGAGATAATGTGCTCAAAAAACTAAGTGTTGACGGTTTGATGATTTGATTGTGAGGATATTACTTGCTTTTAAAAAATTCCCTTGTGTATTATTATTATAATTTTTCATACATACATGCTTTTATTACTTTTCAGCTACTCACCTACCAAAAAAGCAAAATGAGTGACGTGTAAATATTTATTATGCCGTCTATCTTACCATTGCATTTTTACAGTGTTTTAACACAAATGTAATCGTTTTATCATTACTGTCATTAGTATTCAAATATATATATAGCCATACAAATGTATACATAATATGCAGTGCCAATGTTGTGTATATTTTGCAGCTGCTTTTTTCTCTAAAATAAAAATATTCAGTATAATAAATTGTATGGCACGCTTGAAAAAATGATGGAATGGAATACTGCGTTGGTGGCTTACTCAGGGATCTCCACTCCACTATAATCAAAACACGTAGATGATTTTGTATGACGCCGTGGTGGTGGTGGTGTTGATAATAGACAATATATGTGATGATGATAACTACAACAACGCGACCGTGGCCAAACCGTACCAAGAAAAAATGCTTATGTGTCACCAATTATAATACGTGTTAATTTTCCTTGCTATCACTACAGAAAAACACGATAGTTTTTGACATGGTGCATACCCACAATGATGATAGTTGGGTAGTTCTTGATGTCTAAGTTATAATAAATTGTAGACAAATGGAATTTCCTGATAATATGTATGCATATAGTATTTGCAAACTATTAGGTTCGCTTGACAGAGTAACAGTTATTCAGAAGAAGAAAAAAATTGAAGCCAGTCAAAATTTTATTTTATATGCATGCATTTTTTAAAAAACTTGTTGAATAAAAATGAAAAAGAGAAAGAAAATAGTGATAAAATAGAAAACAGTAATAACTTACTGCTTGAGCTCTCACTTAATGGATTGTTGAACTTGAGACCAGACCACGTAGACATAGGATGATGTGCAAACGGAAGACCGTGCATAAGCAAGTTGCCCGGATATGGAAATGGATACGCTGGGAACATGGGGCTATTTGGCACAGGTAAAGGTTTCAGCACAGCTGGGCTTGGAGGAGTTGCTGGAGGTGACAAGTCATTGTATTCATGTACCATTATTCCATTATGACTACTGCTACTACTGGTACTACTCCGACTGCTAAGATTTCTTTCCTTTTGGTGGTGGTGACTGGAGCCTCCAGACAAGAGGGAATCAACAGTGAAAAGTGAAGATTTACTTGACTTTGTAGTCTCTGTAGATGAGGGAGGTGTGGAGCTCCTCATGCTTCCAGCAGATCCTTTACCCATCATTATTCCTGATTTACTCATTTCCAGCATTTCACTAGATAAACTTCCTTGCAGAAGTCTAAAATCTGATAACATTTCAAAAAGTTTTAAAACTTTAGTCTGGATTTTATTTGACTTCTCATCCAGAAATGCCCAACAACTAAACACAATTCTACACTTTTGCTCAAAATCCTTTTTTGAATTGACACTTTTTTTTGTTGCTACAAAATTCACACCTTATTTAGAATATTTAAAGACTTGAATTATAGGTTAAGTCAATCAACGTTATTTATAATTCAAATCGTAATGTATTCATTTTCACTTTTGAAAAACACTTCAAATTTTGTTTGATATTACAGTACACTTTGTATTCACCGGGTTAAAATAAAACAAGTTTGTTATCCTTTTTTAAAGGAATAGTAATACAAGATAAATAGTTAGTTTAAATATTGTATTTGAGCAGAAAAAATATAAAAAACCATTTCAACTGTTCACGAACTTGTAACATTTGAGAGAGAAAACACGCTTGTTGCCTCAAAGTTTTTAACTATTTTCTTCTTCGGGAACAACTCAAAACCGTGCACTTGACAGCAAGATACAAAATCATGGAATGAGAGTGTCAACATGAGTTTGTCTCTACTTCATGCAAAAGCTAGCCAGCAGGTTATGGTCCTTCGCTAACACAATCCATGTGAATGAAGAGAGAGGGTGGCTCTCTTCTAGCTGCCTATTATGTGTGTATGCTTACACGTATCTTTTACACAAAAGGATAATGAATGTTAGACCAAAAATACCAATATTGTTTGTGTGTGTACCCGTACCCTATCCCTTGCCATGCACACACGTACTTCCTTGGATTTAGTAAGAATGATATGATGAGGCTGTGTAAAAGTTTTTGAACTAAGTTTTAGCTTTACTCCTTAAAAGTATTGCCGTGTAGATCTGGCTTTGACTTTTGTACGAGAGCTTTGTATTATACCCTATTCCTAAACTTTAGTTTTTACCCTGCCCTGTGCTCTTTGCAGCAAACAACAACCACCACCAAGCTAGTTTTCCACAAACAACAATAACATGCATATAATATGAGTATATTGCTATTATGAATTTGTGTATCTTACCACGGCACTAAACAGCAGACTAATACCCTGCCCTGCACTTTTACCAAGTTAACTTTTTGTTGATGTGAAGAAGAAACACAATGAACCGCATTGTGTTAAATCCTTGTTCGGTCTTGCCTGCTGGTACTGACTCCATGTCGTTGTACTGGGAAAAAGCAGACTCTGCACTCACGGTATTAACATCTTAACCGATGATGATCTCCACAGAAGTTTAAGTGACCATATACATTTGTAATTATTATTATGATCTATATGTACTCATTTAGGCATGTGTGAAATCTTGGACTTTAATTTCAATACAGTTTTATCAAAGATTCGTGTCCACAGTCCACACACTGCAGACTCGACAAGTCTCCTTTTGCCTAAAAGCATTATAGACAGGCCGACCGAGCCATGATGCAATAAATATGGAAAACAGACTTTGACTTTGTCCTGTTCATAGTTTTCAGAAATTTATATGAGTAGATGATAAGTGAAAATAATTTCTAATTAACCTTCATGTTTTATATCAATGAGAAACCAACACAAAATACAGCAAAATAATTAAATTATCCAGGCAGACTTTTATACACAAAGCTTGTTTTTCGGAAATTAAATCAGTATTTCTGTGATCAGCAACATTTGTATTGGTAAAGTCATTTATGTATTTGAAATGGCATCTCTCATGTATTTAATACTTTGATGTTTTTGATGGATTATGAAATAATGAGTTGTAAAATATATGCACACAAATACAGCTATGTAAGATTCCCAGTTTTTCATTATAAGTCTGATTGTTAAAACGAACGTTCTGATAACTTCAAAGAAAAACCTTATGTGAGCATCAACACATAAACACATTACTCGATAATAGCTCCTCTCCCTCAATTCTTTGAAAAAAATGACTTTGATCCCATTACAAACACAGTTGTAATTCCTGTCATTATTAGTTGCCTTACAGTTAAAAACTTAAAATGTTTCGAAGGAGGTAATCCGCTTAAAAAATGGGATTACTATCATCGCACATGGGCAGCCATTTTACAGTTTCATACACGTACCTTGTTGATACGTGTGTGCATTTATATTGAAAAAAAAAACACAAACTAGTAATGTTCATCCAGAACGCATTCTCTAAATGCCCATTTTGTTGTACTTTGCCTCATACCCACCACTACTTAATTCCTTTTATATGACAGCATATTGTCTCATTAAAAAAACAAAGTTGTATCCCTTTTCATAATCCTATTGGTTTAAATCATATTGACAAACGTATCCCTTTTAACATCATTACATGTGTAAGTACAAACTAGCATTGAAGCATATTTTTTTCACGAGAAAATTAAAACGTAAAAAAATCTTGCTTTACCACTGCTACAATGAGATTACCTCTTTAAACTTATTTATAATAATAATCCTTTACGTTTCGCATGAAAACTGAAGGGACAGCTTGATATCCAAAAGTACTGACTGTGGTAAAAAGAAAAATTACACGTATAAATATGTATACAAATGTAATGCGTACGTGTTGAAGCCGAAGCAATATTTGTAAAAAACCAACATGGTAGGCCACCTTGTCAGTTAAAACCATAAGAGTCACTATTTAATTTGCTCAAATGACTCTAAATGTAGTTTTATCTATTCAAATTGCTAACAACAGCAAATTTTATTTTCTACTTGAAGTGGCATAGAGTGCCAATAAAACAGCAAGGAATAAAGAATCACTTTTAAAGATAAGACATATAAATGACATTGTAACAGTTGTAATAACAAGAAAATATGTGATGATTCCAAAAGCTTTACTAGCAAACTCAGAGTGAGATCATTTAATTCTACGTTCTTTGAAAAGAGTCAAAAGGGTCTCTTTTTACTTTTATTTGGTGATGTAGTGTCAGGTAAGCAAGTAAGTTACACACATGTGTAGTATGCTACTATTATATTTAAAAGTCAGTCACAGCATGAGAGAAATGCGCTCTCCTTCTCCTCAAATCCGCCTCCAGAAAGTAACTCAGAAAGTAACCAGAAAAGGATACCTTTCTCATAGATTACCAGGTCAACAGTCAACTTTGTATACTTATGCACCTCAAAGAAATTAAGTTGCTCACCGTTTCAAAACAGAATCAAAAATCCATGACTTTAAAGATAACAGATTTTTCATCTACATTTAGCATTTTAAAAATTGTTGGCTAAGGTATTCGGTTACTTTCAATTTTAACAGTAACCGCTCATTATTGTTAAAAAAGGATCCCTTCCAGTAATATCCATTCCATATTTTTCATCTATTTACTAAAAAACATCGCATTTTTCTTGTAACTTTGCCGTGTCATTCAGGAAAAGAAAGTATACACTGTTTGGAATCCCTCCTGCTTTTATTTCATCCTCATTGAGAGAAGAAATTACTTAGAGAAAAAGGCAGGCATTTGGTATTTTTACTATTTACAAACTTATTGAATGCATTTTACTACAATCATAATAATAGCTACTATTTTCAATGCTTTTGTTGTGTATTTTTTCGAGTGGTATTATGTCCTTTTTTACTATGGCGAGAAATGTGGACTGTGGGAGAGAAAAGTGGGTTGGAGTGGTATGCTGACTAGTATAATGCTCAACAATTATAGAAGAATTCGAAAATTTGGTTTGAATGAACTGACTTAAAGAGAACAGAATGCTTCGAGTCAATTATCCTAAATTTTCAAGAATGGAACCAGGAATTTAAACATTTTTTCTCATACTTCACGCTAACTTTGTCACACCTTCAATAGAACTTCGAATTAACTTCTTGGGACATCAGTAAAATGGAATATTTCGGTAGTTTTCTCTGTCGCTTGCCATGATTTTATTTATTTGAGAACATGTATGTTATTTACGCATACCCAGTTACATACATATGTGCATGTAAATCTTGAAAATGTCGTAAAAGTTATTTTTTATTATCATTCTTCAATTGTGTATTTTACTTTTATGTGCGGTGGCGAGCTACATAAATCTTATGACATGTCAAATTTAAACTTTACATTCGAATACACATAATATTTCTCCTTTAAAAAATTTAAACTTTACTCCTGATTTAATTTTATGTCATGATAGGCAGCTATAGTTCCAGAATTTAATTACAACAGTTAATACAATCACAGAAGCCAATTTAGTAAAACAAATTATGACTCTCCTCTCATTAAGATAATATTACGTACTTATAGTACTATAAGTCGAAGTCGAACTATCATTAGATTGGTCATTTGTACATAAAAAGTTTTCCATAAAAAATTACGTATTTATACCCGACCCTCAATCAAGCAAATTATATTTATGTAATGTATGTTACATATATTTTAGATGTCCACAAATCAAACTTGACAATGTTCAGTAAATGCAACTGCCAAGTTCATTTTCATATTGGCATGTTTTATAATTTACCGCAACTTTTTACTCAGCCGTTTTTTTATCTTTGGTATACTCGTTACAACTGCGGAGTTAATAATACATAATGTGTACAATAATATAGTAATGATGAATGCGTATTCATTCACTGGTAAATTCTTCGCTCCTAAAACCTATCTAATAGAAGTTGCATGGACAACAATAAGTGCACATAATTATTATATGGGGAAGAAGAGAAGATCATGGTTGAATGATCGGCATTGTTCGGTGACAAAATGCAATAAATCACTGTGACTTTTCAGAGTTGAAAAGTCCCTTTTTCGTTTCTGCTACTACCGCATACAGTGTATGTTCCACTCTAATCATATAACATTCTAATGTGTGCGTAAACCGTAAAAAATGAAAAAATATTATTGACTTTAGTGAATAAACGAATTTAAGTTAATGTTCAGGAAGAAATGTGTACTATTTTGTCGGCACAATTGTCATGATTGGTACACATGTGTATGTAAAAATTTTATATATTCTTGCATGCATTCAACATAGCACACAAAAAGACCAGTAACTTTTCCTCGCTGAATGACTTCACTGTCACATAAGTCAAAAGCATACATATAAAAATGACCTCTTTCCCTTTAGTCCTCCTTCAATACTTATGAGCAGATAAATTCTTCATGAATGGATATAGGTAGAAAACATTGTATGCAAGCATGAAGGGTGTTGCACACTTCATGTAAATTTTAACGCCTGATCACCGATCATCATTAACAACAAGAGATCTGAATGAAATGAAGTGTAGGCATAAATGTTGTTCCCATAATGCAATATAGATACTGAAATTTTAACAAAGAGTAATAGCAGCATAAACTCCAGTCAATTCATTGTTAAAAAAACCCTAGCCGAGCGTACACAAAAGTATTGATACTTCATGAAAACTTCAGAAATCAACAATATACTCCTCCACTTGAAATGCATAACTGTTATACAATGAGTTCAGCTTCATTCATCCTAACAAAAAATTTAAGATTTTTTTACGGTACTGTAAACTTTCTTATATATGGAATACTATGTATGTATATACATGTACATACTACATACGTACATACAAATACGCATAACTAATGACCATACGCAAGTTATTCTTTTCATTATGCTGTCATATCCATTCAAAGCAGAGAATAAGCTCCATTCTGTGTTTATAACTACATATAAATGCATACAATTTAGAATGAAATCAGATTTTTATTGTAATTCCCTCCTTACCAGGCTTATTTTACAAGTTCACATTTTATAGACTTCAAGCTATTGTCAGAATACAAATGTATTTTTTTTAAAATATCATTTGCTTTGACTTATTTATATTTAAAAACCTTTTTGGCTAATTTTGAGGTGAACTTGAGGGTTTGGATAGAAAAAAATCATTTTAACGTGCTGTTCGATAAACTTCTACTGTACATCATGATGATGAGGTTCATTTTTATTTGAGTAAAAAACCTAGCATGCTGCCACTGCCTGCAATATTACATGTATGTATGAATGCTTCAGTTTTATGAATGCTCCAATGGTACCAAACAATCGACCTGGCTGACTGGGGAAAATGTAAAACAAGCATATAGGCCTGCCTTATCGTTTTCTTTTTTTTCTTCCAAAGTAACAGAGTCATGATATCAAACTGCAATTTATCAGAACTTCTTGACACAAACAAAGTGTTTGGCACTTTCATTTACTCACGAGAAAGAGAGTAAACATATAACATAATTGAGTTTGTGGACTGGCTAACTTGACTGCAGCGAAGTTATATCTACCAGCTTGACTTTTCCTCCATAATAGACCTGTTGTGTTTCGTGTTACTTTGTGACTGGTTTTCTTTTGACAAATTACAAGTGCCATTGGACTTAAAGCTTTCAATAAAACATCAACATTATCTTGACTGCTGCTGCTGTTGATGAATACAAAAGTGCAGTCGTCGCCTCACCAACTCATGCACGGTTTATGATGAGGGTTAAATTTAAGTTGATAATGTTTACGACGTGAAATTAACTCCAGAAATCTATTGTAAGAAATCATCTATTGCTTTAAAAATATTTTAATTGACCCAAAGAAAACTAAAATTATGGTTTAAAAATTAAATTCGCAACTTTTTCTGAAGAAGAAGCCAACTAATCGTAAGTGCTTGCTCAAAGACCACCATTCTGAGAGTATTTTATGAATGAAGTAACAAATATTTAATGATCGCACATACAGCCAAGAGTAATCAATAATCTGTGTGATCAAACTTCAATGGAGGATGGAAAAGCAATAGAAAGTAAAGTTATAACTCATTCATCGTCTTGTCTAGAAAAGAGAAGTAAGGTTTTGGTTTGCATGCTTGGTATCGATATAACCAAAGTACGAGCTACTGTACAAGTAGTAATTGGTAACTAGAAAAACCAAGATGAAAACAATGCCACCAAGGATAAGATCCTGAGAAATGCATAAGCTGGTACACATGTATAAACTTTATCATTCACCTGTCACTGCTTTTTACGCAGAGCAGTGTATCACAGGATCACCTTCATTCAAAAGAACTTCAATATGCATCAATGCTTCTTAAATGCAAAGAAAGAGGAAAAAATTGTGTTGACAATTTTTTATTCCGACATCTTCTTGTATTTTTTCAATGTCTCATTTATCACTTATTTACCTCATTTATCACTGAAGCTTAGCAAGATGTTATCTGCTATCGGAGATGTGCACGGTGGCAGTGTATTTGAGGAAAGCAATAACTAACTAGACCTTTCTTACCAATACCATGTGTACAAAAATTACATATGCATTTTATGTCAATAATCATCTAAAATAATAATTCGCTGCATGTCACAAATGTCTTAATTAGTATGGAAAAGGAATTTGACTCTCAAGACAAATGTGTAATTTGGTCAGCAATTCTGTCAGATAAAAGAAAACTTTTGGGAGTGAACCCACCAGATTCATTAATTTACTTAACGAAATTCTCATAACTAAGAAAAATATTGGTGTTAAAACAATTAAGAAAACATTTTAACAAGAAGGGGAAAAACTTTCGTAATATTTTTAGGGGAAGTAAAATCCTAGAAGATCTGGTTAATTTACTTCATTCATTATTATGAAAACAAAGTCATCTTATGGGCTTGGCTGCTTATTTAGAAAATGAAGAAAGGCAAAGTGGGGGTCGCGGGTCGTATTTGTGCATGTAGGTAGATACCGATATTATATGTATACCAACAAACATAAAGTGCCGATAATAATGTAGTATGCATTTATGCATGAATGTAATGCAACCCATTCTGCATTTGTGCCAGCAAAAAACTCAAAGGAATATATTAGTGGACATGGAAATAAGAATCGGATTACTTGTTACAAAACCAAAACAGCAGTATTTGTGAAGATCATCACATTCATTACTGGTGTGAATCCACTCATGCGTTCACATTTTTACAAAGAAATTATTCATAAGATTTTCTAGAAGAGTTAACAAGAAGAAAAAAGCAAATTTATTTTAGTATAGCTCTAATACACCCGATTAGAACCTCTAGCAATACCTTAACATGACCATTCAGGTTACTAGTGAATGAGTACTTTGAGTACATACATGTTTACGAAACTATATGTGCAATGTATATGAGTAAATAAAACAAAAAAGGAAGAAAAAAACAGTCCTCTCCTCAGCAGCCGAGTTCACTGGACATGATTTGGCCGGAGTCAAGTTGGTCGGATCCTTTGGCCATCTCACCAGGAGGGAAGAAAACGCATCCTCAGAGCCCAATTACATATGATTAGAGTTGGCGTTTAATTAGAAGAGGAGACAGATTTATTTTCGGGTCGGCATTTATTTCCATTTGCAGTTTCGTTTCGTTTCGCTATTACTTTCTTTCGTTTCTACACACGTTAAAGATTATCCAAGTATCACGTATACATATCATTGAATTTTTTATATAAAAAAAGAATATAAGTGAACATAATCGTTTTCTATGTCGACATATCATAACAACTTTCAATGTAGTAATTTCATATTTGTACAGATTGATGATACGATGAACATGTTGTAAAAATGTATTCACTCACTTTGCTCCTTTTTAATGCTGATACATTTCTACAGAAAAACATATTACAATCATCATTATCATCACTAAAAGTCGCTATGCCTGGTAGAACATACTAATATGTACCTCTTTTTAATTTGCCCATCGTTACCCTTTTAGTTTAAAAAAAATATGATATACGCCGAATTTGTTTCAATTTCATTTCATTGCAAGTTGTACACGACATTAATAGTACAAGAAATAAATAAAAAGTCATAATCATCCTTGTAGTCTCCTTGTTTTTGTATAAATGTAACAAATATACCGCCACAACAGAAAAATAGTTGAACAGTCGGACTAGTGCATGGATTCATTCCATTTCCATTTCGAAATGAATTGAATTTTCATTTCATTCATAAAAAACCATTTTCATCT